>VDFB02370787.1:0-37202 GCA_007258455.2 Sequoia sempervirens
CCTCTACCCCAAACTAATTTAGTATGCTTGATTTTTAAATAATACTCGTACTTTTTCTATCCAAGCTCGTCTCTTGTTACAACAGATCTCCTATTGGGTAAGAATAGTATTTATTGTAGGATCAAGTACATACACCATAGAATGAGAATTTATAATATAAAATTTAAATTTTTTAACAGCTTTAACCAAGGAAAACATATGTTTCTCAATATATGAATAGTTTAATTCATGAATTTTTAGTTGACACTCATAAAATCAATAGAATCTTTGATCTTTTGTTCATTTTCTTGTAATAGGATAGAAGACATGGTATGTTCAAGAGCATAATAGATCAAATATTTGTTGAAATAAGGATGAACCAGTATAGGAGCATGAGCAATGGCTTCTTTAATGTCTATAAATTCTTGTTTTCTAGATTCATTCCACTTAAAGACTTGCTTGGAAAAATATGTTTAATTGGGAAAATTAGCATAACTTTTTGCTTAGTTATCAATATTAGAAAAATGAGATATCATAAAAAATATAGTTCCAAGCACTGTCCAGTGATGTTGGTTTTTTTCTCAGTTTTTATTGTTGATACATTTGATTGCCTGTCAAAGTTGGATGTGTTGATTTCACTCCCAAACCCTCAAATTTTGACCTATTTCTCTACATTTCATGATTCTAGTGGCATTTGGATGGTCTTTCAGAGCTCTTAATAGTAATATATGATTTTTTTCTAGACTTTTATCTAAGTGTGTTTTATTTAATGTTTTATCTTTTCACATATTGGTGAATTACTTGGACATTTTACCTCTTGGAAACTTCATGATTCCATGGGATGATTTATTTTTTGCTGTTATATATGTACTTCCAACCTTTTCCCCTGTTGGGTCATTGTAGATATCTTTTGCAATAATTTCTCTATTGTAGACATATTGAGATAAAGTATCATTCTTGTGTATACTTTTTGGGGATTTAGGAAATCTTGTTTTTCCTTTTGTACTCAAACTATTATATAAAGTGCCATGGGTGGGTTGTGTGTTCTTTGTTTTTCTATCACACCTTTGTCAAGTGATTGTTCCTTCCATGACAACATCAAATCCTAGTGATTTTTGCCCCATGCATGTGTGCCCTGGATTGAACACCCTTTTTATTTGTAGGTACTTTCATGTGCATGTTCAGACACTCTTGGTTCTCCTTCATGCACTTCTTGGTGACACACAATTTTAGTTGACCTATCTTGGCTCTCCCTTTCCATATTATGGGTGGTTTCTACTATTATTGCTAATGCTTCCTTGGTTCATTTTTAAAGTGATCTATGTATCTAGTTTTTGTTCCTATGAACTAGGTTGATGCAGTGGCTAGCTGCCCATGAATTTTGGTGAGATGTAAAATTTACCATATTGACATTCTTGGATTGTTGTTACTGGAGGAAAAGTTCCATTTTCACATGATCAATGTTATTCAGAGTATTGGTACCTGTATTTTTTACTTGCATATTTCATTTTTAGTAGTGTCATTGGGATCAATCATGCAAATTCATGTGCTATTTGTATCTTTGATTTCCAAATATTTTCCTTTGTTTTCCATTTTATTTGAGTAGTGTTATTGGGGCACTCATGCAAATCCATCTTCTTGATCTTGATCATCATCTATTGCAAAGGAATTTTTTCGTTTCAATACTATAGAATTTATCATTCGATAATTCTCTATAGCTTCTTCATACTTGTGTTATGTTCATCATGTTCCTATTATTTTTGGTGCATTATTTTACATGTTTTCTCAGTCCTTCATTCTCCTTTCTCTCTTTTGGAGATGAGTTTTTCCCATGAGGTTTTCTCCTTTTCTCTAGTTATGAGAGATTAGATTGTTTGTACATAGGTACCTCATCAAGCCTTTTTTTTCGAGACCCATCATGTATTATTTTATTTTTATGCATTACTTTTTAAGGGTTTTAGCTATTCCCTAAGTTCATCTTCAGGCCCGAGGTGTTAGAGTAATCATGCATTAGTTAATAATTAATTAATCTTCAATTGATTATTAGTCTAATTTGTTCTCATGCACTTAAGTTAAACTTAGGAGTTATTTTTTTTATTAACTAGAGTGAGCTATTATTAGATCATTTTCTCTCATTACATGGGATGTTCACACTTTACATGATCTAATCCATTTCTCATTTAGGGTTTGTGAGTTTAGGAGTGAAAACAACACATATGAATTTAAAGGGATTTAAAATGTACCAATGGGAAAATATAATAGGAAAAACAACATCATTGGATGGTGCTCAAAACGATCTTTTCAATGATATGTCATTTTCCCAATTTTGATAATCAAGTGAAAAGTTATGTAGATTTTCTTTATTTTGTTGTCTTTCTTGGAAGGTGTTTTTGTTCATTGTTTGATCCTACATCTTGTGGTTTTTCACAAATTCTAACATGGTACCAGAGTGTGGATTTAACAAATCCCTTCTCAATTAAATATATTTTTTCTTCAACAAGGGTTATAAGCTTCATATCTAGAATCTTCATTATTATTTTGGAAATTTTTGGAGGTGAGTGAACTTTAGGTGTATTTTGGTGTGAAAAGGACCTCACTATTGTGTGAAGAAGGCTAATTCAATAGATTTTGACTATTAATTTTCCTTATTTCACTATCAAAAGACTTTGAGGAAAAAAAAATTGGTACAGGGGTCGTACAACCCCTATACAATTGTAGTAGGACAATTTTTTAAAATTTAAAAAGTAAAAATAGAGTTTTGAAAAATATTTGTTTTAAAAGTTTTTTTAGTAATAAGAAAATAAAAAAAAAGGTCAAATCATATTTTTTGCAAGTTTTAATCCCTATGTAGGGATAGCCTATGTAGGCATACCTACTAGGTTGCTTACTCATGGCAGGCCCACCAATAGCCCCACATAATGCACTCACAACCCTCTAAGCACCCAAAGGTGGGTTTTATGCTAGTTGTAACTGACCTTTGCAAAATAAAGTGTCGTATTTCCCTTTTTTAGTTGACACAAAAATTTTAGGTGAGCTCTTTTTCAGTTTTCTAACGCCAATTTTATTTCTCAATGACTATGCCTATTTCTCAGTAGGAGAATTTTTTGTGCAAGGGAATCTAAGAGAATATTTTGGTTATCTATCTTTACTGAGGGCCAACTTTTTATCCTAATGATTAGGAATATTTTACTACATTAGCATGACATCATACTGACGTTAGTGGTACGAATTGTTGGTAGGGCCCCTCCAAGCCCCTTTTTGGCCCTAAAGGAGGTATTTATTCTTTTCCCATAGCTTGGGCATATGGTATCAAAATTAAATGGCAAACAATATATCATGGGAAATCTAGTTCTACGAGCATTCTAGTGGTGTGGATATTTTCACCATTTTTTAATGTTAGTACATTTTATAGCCTATTGAAGTCAAAGGTGGTATTTTCACTCTTGAGCTCACAACTTTTTACTAATTTCTCTATTTTTCATGATTGTATTGGTGTTGGGACAAACTTTTAGAGCTCTTCATAGCTATCCATGCAATTTTTCTAGATTTTTCTCTAGGCACTTTTTTTTTTTGTGTTTTCATATTTTGGTGAATTACTTGGATATTTTAGCTCTTGGAAACTTCCTATTTGTGTGGGATGACTTTTTTAGGCTTTTCTACATATATTTCTAGTTTTTTTTCTTATCTGGGCATTGTAAACATCTTTACATGCGCTTTCTCTTTTGTAGATAGGATAAGATAAAGTGTCATTCTAGTGTTTTTCAAAGGATTTCACACATCCTGTTGCACCTTTTGTACTTGCACCATGATATAAAGTTTCATGGGTGGATTTGAGTGCCTTTTTTTTTTCCAACATACCCTTTTAAAGTGAGTGTTCCTTCCATGATAGCATTGAATCCGAGTGATTCATGTCTCATGCATGTGTTCTCTAGTTTGAACACCCTTTTTATTTGTAGGTACTTTCTATTGCACGTTAAAATGTTCTTAGTTCTCCTTCATGCACTTCTTGGTTTCACATAGTTTCAATGTACCTTTCTAGGCTCTCCATTTATGTATTAAGGGGGGGTTTCTATTGATGGTTCTAATGCTTCCTTGGATTGTTTTCCATGTATCTAGTTCTTATTTCTATGTCCTAGGTAGATGCAATGGCTAGTTACACATGCATTTCAGTGAGATGGAGATTTTACCATATGGAAACTCTTGGATTCATAGTTTAGAGGAAACCTTCCATTTTTATGTTGATCAATGTTCTTCAGATTATTGGTACCTATATTTTTAACTTGTACCTTGCATGTTGAGTAGTGTTGTTTGGGTCACTCATGTAGATTCATGTTCCATTTGTATCTTCAATTGCTAGACATTTTCCTTTATTTTCCATCTAATTTGAGTAGCATCATTAGGGCCACTCATATAGATTTTTGTCTTTATGATCCTAATTATCATCTATCTTAGAGGAGGTCCTTCATTTCAACACTACATCAGTCATCTCTTGAGAGTTGTCTACAATTTCTTCATGCTTCAAAGATGTTCTTCATGTTTCTATTCTTTTTGGGCCATTGGTTTGGAGGATTTTTCAGTCCATTTGTGTTTCTCTTTTTTGGAGAAGAGTGTTTTCCCATGATTTTTTCTTTTTTCTTTGATTTTGAGAGATCTTTTGTTTGTTCATGGGTGCCTCATCAAGCATGTTTGTCATGACCCACCATGCATTCTTTTCTTTTTATGAATTCTTTTTTTAGAGTTTTTAGCTACTACTTAAGTACATATTAAGGGGGTGTTAGAGTAATCATGCATTAGCTAATAATTAATTAATCTTTAATTGAATAAATTAGGTTAATTTATTTCATGCACTTAAGCTAAACTTAAGAGTGATTTTTTATGTTAATTGAAGTGCTCTATTATTACATCATTCTATCTCATCACACGGGATGATGAAACTTGTCATGATCTAATCCATTTATCAGTAAGGGTTGATCCTATAAAGCACTCAACCCTCTTTGTATTATCTTTCCTCTTTTCAAATCTTGAGGTTTATTTTCTAGCTTCTTTCTTGTTGAGGGTATAGTAGATTATTATTTGCAACTCTCTTGCGTGGAAGGTGTTTTTATTTTTTGTTTGATCGTACTTCTTGTGGTTTTTCACAAATTCTAACATTTTGTTTGTTGTTATGTGAATTTTTAGGAATTGGGCTATGGAGTGGATGTTCACCCATTTGGGAAGAGCAACCTCAAGGGGTGAGAGGGGAGGAACCTGCATGGCAAGAAATTCCTCCGTAGATAAGGAGATGAAATGGGTATGAGTACCCCACTTTGGTATGTACTATTTTGCAGCATTAGGTGAGACATGTGGTTGTAGAATGGAGTTTTGATGGATATTTGAGGATTAATGTGGAATATAGTTTAAATTTATTCCAAAGTTCAAGTGTTGTCCACTCTCTCTCCCTATTTTTTGGTCCTATCTAGATTAAAATATTAAAAACCTTTGAGGGAGTTTTAAATATGTGTGACTTTTCTTCATGAATTATTTTATGTTGTATGTTGGAGTGTGTACTCATTCCCTTTGGGAGTCACCTAGCTTGGGGGTGGTTGGTTTACTAGCCAAAGGTTGGGTGGTGAGCACCACTATTAGTTATGGAGAAGTTTTTTAGTTTTTATGTGCAGGTTGGAAATGCTTGGTTAAGTTGCAGTGTGTCTTGGTTTGGTGTTCATATGAAGATTCGCAAAAAATATTTACTTTTGTAATACTATTCTTGGCTATAAGTTGTATAAATTTTTGTCTTGCATTTATGTATGAAAGGAGTCAAAGGTAAAAGCTAGTGTAGTATTCTATTTTGTAAATGAAAACTTGTTTTACATTTGGAAATGAAATGGTATATATATAAGTTCCACTTTTTTGAAAATAAGAAAAATAAATCATGGTAGTCTACTCATATAATAAGTTTAATTTTTTTTCTATTGCGATCAATGTAATCATGTCACATAACTAAAAGTAAAATGGTGCATGGCTCTGTAAAAAGGAGACTTGCATCTTCCTTGCAATGATATAATGTTCTACCCTAAATACTGGTGCAGTATATGTGTTAAGATTATACTTTCTTTTGTAAAGATATTTTTTTATAAAATCTATTCTAAGCGATATTGGTGACCATTAGAAATAAAATTATTTTATTCTTTGGAGATACAACTATGTCATTATATCTTAATGAAAGTTAAGATTTAATTTATTTCCAAAATTATATATGTAAATGACTCTTTTGAAAGTGAAGTTAAAATATATACATGAATAACAATAAATGCAATGCTCAAGGAACTTGGTAAATCTGTGCTTCATCCTTTTGTTCTATTTTGGTCTCTAAAAATCTTCCTTTTAATAAATGAATTTCCATCAAGAGATGAGGATTAGGGTTTGGTACTAATAGGTACTTATTAAGGATCCCTTTTGCTAGTTAGTAAGGTGAAGACCCATGGCCAACTATTGAAAGTAGTAAGTACTTCCTCGACAATTTTCTTGAGAATCAAGAGCTAAAGGTAATGCTTATGCTCTCATCCTTTTGAAATTTTAACATTTAAAGTGTATGCTTGGTTACTAGTAACTGATGAGTTTTTTAGCAACACAAATAGAATTCTTGTTGATAATTAACTTAAATATCACCATTAGAATCTAAATGAAGTAAAACCTTAAGAGTTCTATCAAACCGTGTGCAAATATTTTACTTTAAACAACCCTAGAATTTCATCCGAGAAATTGTTGGGTTTAGAAATCTTATCAGATGTCGACAATGGTTTTGAAACCTCCCTAAATCTTTGAAAAGGAAGTCTTCAAAAAATAATTATTATAGATTCTTGTCAAAAAAAGTATTTGGTTTCGAAAACCTTATTGGGTGCCAACAATGGTTTTGAAACCTCTCTAAATCTCCGAAAAAGGATTCCTTCAAGAAGTTAATATTATTGAGATGTCAGTATTTCTAAAGATTATGAAAACCTAATTGGATTCTAATGATAATTTTGAAGCCTATAAGAAATTTCAAAACACCTTTTTATTTTCACTTTTGTATGAGGCACTACAAACATTCCACATTTTCTATTGACAAAAGGATAGAGTTTTGAAACTCCTTTTGGGTCTCGCCAGAATTTTTGGTTTTGTAACTTCTTGAATATCCCAACGACCTTGCAACCTTCAAATTCACCTTCTTTTATATTATTTCAATTGGTTCAGTGGTTCTCACATCCACTTCAAGCACTAAATAATGTTTAAAATCCTTCAAATTTTCCATCAATGTTGGGTGGTTGTGACAACCTTTTCAGGCTCTAACGAGGTTCTCAAATGTTGTTGGGTTCAATATCTAGTTTCTCGAACTTGCAAAATTGTTGAAATCAACTTATTTTTGAAACTATGGAAATCTCCATTGGGGATCAAAAATCAAGAGAAATTCTTATGTCTTATTGTAAACATAAGATAAAGGATAGATGAAAATCTCAATCGCCAAAGATTGAAAACAAGATGTGTAAAACAAAGCCCAAACACTATAAAAATCAATCGTAATAAGCACGCTAGGGAATAAGATAAAACAGGGCAAAACAGAGCATAACCAGAAATATGTATTTGAAAAAACAATAATATATTAATTAGACTTGCTTACAGCCATCCAATGCTTTCTAACATGCCTTCTAAAAACTGCCCTGTTTGTTTGTGCACAATACATATTTATAGATGCAATACAAAATCTGGAAACTCCTCTTTTCTAGAATATTCTACATCTTAAATGTTCTACTCAAAATCTGGACTGTTCTATGGAAGACTCTAGAAAGTCTCATCTTCCTAGCATCTTTGGATAGTTCTAGACAATCTTAACTTCCTAACATCCCCCGTTAAGATTGGATAGAATATTACAAAAAATTTACAAAAAAGGGGAAAAAGATACAAAAGAGAGGGGAACATTATAAAACTATCCCCCCTTAATGTTCACCTTTTGAATCCAAATTGCTTCCTTTCCTAAGTCTTTTGTTGCTCTATATTTTGCTCCACAAGAAGACAATGATGTAGTAATTTTCTTTTTGCTGCTCCATGTAATTGGACTTGACCCAATATGAAAATTATAGCTTCCAACAGATTTTTGGTCATTTATATCACCACCATATTCTTCTTTCATAGGTTGCTCCCATTTTTTCTTCCCTCTAGCTTGCTCATATGAAATTGGATCATCAATCTATAATACTTTGGCCATAAAAGCACTACCATTTCTTCCTTGAAGTTTTGATCCTTGCCCATATATATCTTCAATGCTCCTTGTCTTTTGTCTAGCTGAAAAGCCTTCTTCTTCATCGTCACTACCTGCAGAAAATGGTTGGTCAAAAACATTAGTTGTTTCATTTTCAATGATATTTTCATCATTTGTAGAAGAATAAATTGAATAATGGAATGAAATGGATCTGAAATGGAATGGAAGGAGTGGAAGGAATGGAATGAATGGAATGGAATGGAATGGAATGGATTCTCAATGGAAATGGAATGGACTTTGAATGGAAATGAAATATCCAATGTGAGGTTTCTTACCACTCCATGCTTCTTCAAGGGTGATATTTGTGAGTGCTTTGGTGGGGATTCTATTTATAATATGTGCAGCACAAGAAATAGCCAAACCCCAAAATTTATTATGCAAACTTTTAAAATGCAACATACAACGAGCCATTTCTAAAAGAGTTCTATTCATTCGTTCAGCCACCCTGTTTTGTTGAGTATAAGGAACTATTCTTTGCACCTTAATACCATAATTTTCACAAAATTACTCAAATGCATAATTGCAATATTCACCCCCATTATCCATCCTTAAGTATTTAATTCTTTTCCCACTTTGATTTTCAACTAATGCCTTAAAATTTTGAAACAACTCAAATACTTCATTTTTCCTTTCAAGAAAATAAACCCATACTCTCCTGTTGTAATCGTCAATAAAAGTGAGAAGGTACCTGGCACCTGAAAGTGAAGGATAGCCTAGTTCACATAAATCACTATGAATGAGTTGCAACAGATGATTATCTCTCCATGCTTTACTTCAATCAAAAGGATCTCGATGATGTTTCCCTAACACACAACCTTCACACACACCTTCACAAGTTGAAATCTTTGTTAATCCTCTAACCATATCCATTCTAACCATATCTTGTAATTTTCTATAATTTAAATGTCCAAGTCTAGCATGCCAAAGTTTTGACATATAATCAGTTTGAGCAATGAAAGCATGAGAGAGTGTGTATTTATCATCAACAAACCCCACAAATTTAAATAGATTCTCTTCATGGTCAACTCTACCAATAACAATTATATTGCTTGGGTTTTTTCTATCTCTAACAATAACTTGATCAATAGTGACAACAAACTCATATCCAGCTTGAACTATTTTGTATACTGAAATAAGATTCACCCCCAATCCTTCAAACAGTAAATTTTTTTTCAAAGACCCATTTGTTACATTAACAATTCCTGTTCCTAAAACTGGAAGTTTCATTTTATTGCCAATAGAAATTTCTTGATCTGAATTCTTCCCTTCATAAAAATCAATAAACAAAGATCTATCCCCAGTCATGTGAGATGATGCCCCTGAATCTAAAATCCATTCTTTATTAGAATCTGAAGCAAAGTATCCCCCCTTAACACTAGATTTACTCTTGGGTGTAGCAATTACCTCCTCATTTGATTTCTCTTGCCTTTTTAAAAAGATAGCTACGAAACTATGTTTATCCTTCTTTCCATCCTTAAACCTTTCTTGCTTGGGCTTATATTGTTGCCTTTCATTGTCCCTCTTCTTCAAACAAAATTTCTCCATGTGATTCTCACCCCCACAATACCTGCAAATAATGGTCTTTCTTCCAGCTTGCTTTTCTACACCATCATTTCTAGAAAAATTGTTAGACCTTCATTATTTTGAAATTTATTATTTCCTTTCCAATTCTTCTTTCCATCATTTCTAAATAATTTACTTTTGGTTATATATGCATGATTCTTCTTAATATGTCCTTCTTTAATAAATTGAACTTCTTCATCTAAGACAAACTTGCAAAATTGATCAAAAGTTTGTTGGGGGGTATTGGGATTTAGTTGAAGAACCCTTTTCCTTGATTCCTTAAATACCCTATATGGCTGGGAAAGCTTACTTTCAACCATTGCAATCAACTGAAAATCATTTTTTTGCATATTCAACACCTATTTTTTTTAGCTGAGCATTTAAAAAAGTAACTTCATTGAAGTAATCAAACATTTTTTCAAAATCGGATGGATCTAAATTCATCAATTTTTCTTCTATACTAAACATGCTAGCAATGTCTACATCTTTATAATCTTTTTCTAAATTCTCCCACAACTATATTGGATTATCAACATCAACAAATCTTCTATTCGAATTGGGGCTCAAAGCTTTACCAATAATACCTCTAGCTTGCTCCAACTTGCATTTCCACAACTCTTTTTCTCTATCATTTCGGGGTTCTCCAATTTCTTTATTCACTATCCTCCATAGAGCTTTTTCTCTCAAAGCATTCTTGACTGAAATCTTCCAATCTGCAAAACCACTTCCATTAAAGATAGGAAAAACTTCATTTGAAGAACCCATGTTAGCAAAAAAATTAGCCTTCAAACAAATCTGGCAATACTCCAGCAATATAATAGCCCTGCAACCAAATATCACTCCAATAATATATCAGCCCTACAAACAAACCATTTTCAGCAATATATTTTCCTACAGTAAAACCCTCTAGCAATATTTCTAGCTGAACCTCTAAATGAATCTCCAGCTGAACCTGACTCTGATATCATGTAAAAAAAAGCTCAAAACACTATAAAAATCATTGTAACAGTTGTTGCAAATAAGATAAAACAGGGCAAAACAGAGCATAACCAGAAATATGTATTTGAAAAAACAATAATATATTAATCAGACTTGCTTACAGCCATCCAATGCTTTCTAACATGCCTTCTAAAAACTGCACTGTTTGCTTGTGCACAATACATATTTATAGATGCAATACAAAATCTAGAAACTCCTCTTTTCTAGAATATTCTACATCTTGAATGTTCTACTCAAAATCTGGACTATTCTATGGAAGACCCTAGAAAGTCTCATCTTCCTAACATCTTTGGATAGTTCTAGACAATCTTAACTTCCTAACAAGATGTAGGGGATCGAAGATTGGGAAGTAGTTTGATATCTTATTGTATGGATAATACAAAATAAAGGAATGTCCCTATCGTTGAAAGATGAAGATAAGCCATAAGGATCAAGATTTCACGCTTTCTGGATTTCACCAGAACTTTGGTGGTCAGGGAAAGGACTTATGACTTAGAAAACAAAGCAATAGGGGTTAAGCTTGAAGTTTGAAATCCGAAACACTTATGTTTGGGAAAGTGATGAGAAGAAGGGGTTAAGAGGTAGGAACCCAGGAGTGATAGATTTAGTATGCAAGTTAGTTTTTTGGCTGTTGGGTCCTCTCGTAGGGGACTAGTCTCATCCCACCTTGTCCCAGGTATCCAAGATATGGGCTGCTAGACTAGTGGATGGGGTCGCGGGGATACCCCTGTTGTTAACAAAAAAAAAAGCACATCTGAAAGCTCAAAAGTCTAAAATTTTAATACTTAGCCATCCTTTTAGGTTTCTAAGGTTGATTAACAATATCACTAGCAATGGATTTAACCTCAATATCAGTATTGCTAGTAACCAAAAATTAGGTATTGATCTAAATATTTCTTGATAACATTAATAATAATATTAATATTAATATTAATAAGGACTATAATATTAATATTATATCAAGAGTTTCCCTTACCTAATTAAATCATTGATTATAAGCAATAATGATTAAATATTAACCTTAATCTTACAAAAATTATTAACGTTAACTTTATTATTAATGTTAGTAAAGATGTGGATGCTAGTATTACAATTCATATAACACCAAATAGTGATATTTGTTTCGATGTTAAAATTAATAGTAACATTAAGAGGGGAATTTGTGATGGGTGGTATCATTAAGTGAATCAACATTAATCACAACAATAACATCAAATTAAAATAATAAGTAATATAAACTTTCTAGATGCAAAATAAAGTATCAATAAGAGATGATTAACACTGAGGTAGAGTTAGTACCCTATCTGAACTCTTGGTGTTCAGATTGATATGATAAATGAAAATCATTTCATCACAAATATTTAGCATTAATATCCAAGTAAATGATAGTGTTACAAATCTCAAACTAGAAATGAGAATCAATATCATGGTAAACTAATTTTCATCCTAAATTAAATGGGAAGGTTAGTTGTTCTAGTAGGATGAAAATATTTAAATGATTTCATATTGACCTAGATTGTAATCCTAATATCTAATATCTTACTGAGGGATGTTAGTTGTGAACCTTGTGCAACCTAAATCTTAGAGCCAATTTGGTCATTATTTAAGGGTACACGCGATGGATTCTATTCTCTTGATTACATTTACCCCTACATCCCACCTTTGGGTGATATGTTAGTAGTAATGTTGCACAAGAAATGTTACCGGATGCCTATAGATCACCACCATGTCATGTATGGTTAGTATGATCTTAGTTGTTCAACATTAATGTTGCAAGAAAAATTGATGGTTGTATTTTTTCCCTATGTGCAAATATGGTGCTTTACACAAGTATAATGTACATGTTCATGGGTTCCTACATCTATAAAAACTATGTGAGTGGTCTTTTCTTAAGTTAGAGGTTCAATTATCATTAGGAACTAGGAACCAAGCACTACATTTAAGGTTCCTTATAAGTGATTTCAACTTGGTTAAGAATTAATACCGTGAACTATGTAAAAGGTTCCCTTTTAGAGGTTCCAAGATGATTGGGAATTGACACCAAGTAGCATTCTAAAAGTTCCTTGTAGAAGGTTTCACCTAATTTTGAAATATCAAAATATATTGAGTCTTCAAATTTTTATGTGATGAAACTAGTTAGAGGAAAGCAAGGAAAATAAAACCAAACATCTCAATTCCTAGTGGATGTTCTTGGTAGAGGAAAAACCTTCAATCAACCATAAATCCATCATTTTGCATCCAAATTCCTCTAAATTTGACTAGGAAGAACCCTTTAATCTCCTTAATAAGATGATAATCTCAATTTTAAAAAAATCATTTTTAGAAGCAAGAGATAGAAAACAACATCAAAACTAAATTAAATCAAATTATAACTAGAAGAAAAATATGAAATTTGTTTTGGGTGATGAAGGATCACTTGTGCACCTAGATGCTCCTATATCATACACACTAGGTAAGAAAATTTTCCATGATTGGAAAAATCATGAACATTTGAAGGTGTGTAGGATGGTGATCCCATGCTTTTTATTTATCCACATCTATCATTTATTCACTTGAACTCTTCCACTTCTTGTCTTCCACTTTTCTTCTCCATCCTCAACACAAATTGTACCACTACTTGTATTTTTGCATAAAGATGATTCTTAAAACCTTCATGAGAAAAATTACAAGATCCAAATTGTACCATAGGATATGTCCTCTTTGAGGCTCCACTCCTCTAGTTATTACCTCTAGCGCTTATGTTCTTCCTTTATTTATGCTACTTCTACACAAAACCAATATTGTTTCCACTATTCCCACTTATAATTTTCTTTGTAGGAACCTTCATGGAGTTATTCTTAACGCCCATTATCTCCTTCATTACCTATTTTCCTACACTACAAAAAACTATAGAGCTTCTCTCCTTTACCTTCTTCTCCTTTTCCTTCAAAGAACTCAATAATACTTATGTCTATCTTTCACAATGGTGTACTAATTTATTTTACCATCATAGATGGCTTCCCTATCAAATACCAAGGTCTTCCTGACATACACTCATTGACATCACACAACACAAAAATTCATCCTAGTAGGACTCAATCTGAAAACTAACCTAGCATTTCTCACTCACTACCAATTAATATTCCTTTCGCAACCAAGAAAAATTGAAAAGATTGGTATGTTTTCTCCTCTTCACAACTAGATTTTCCACCATTTCCTTAGAAACTATGTTATCAGTACTATCACTATCTACAATTACTTTGCTTCACTTACCTTTGAACTTGCATACATTTCAAAAAATACATATTCTTTGAGATTGTCCATCTTCTTCTTCATCTTGTTCCACCAACATTATCCTCAACATGAGATATTCACCTTATCGCTCTTCAGCTTTTAGTGCTGTCATACTTTCTTCATCCTCTTATTGTATGTAATCTCTAGCTATGATTTTATTTCTATCATCATGTATTTGTAGACACTTGAAGGCTCTATTTCCAAATTCTCCATACTAGAAACATTTTATTGAAAACCCCATGTTGTTTCTACCAAATCCTCATAAAATGTACTCTTTTCCTCTTATACCTTGTCAAGATTATTTACTCCATTTAGGTTTAGTTTCTTCTTCACATAATTCTTTTCCTTTATTGTTGCATTCTTGTCCTTTTTCTTCTAAGAATCTTCCTCTACTTTTAGAATATTTTTTGCCTCATAAATATGGGTGATCCCACAATAGTGGTTTTTACACTTTTGGCCTAACTGACACCGAGAGTTTTTTTTAACACACCTACATTCAAACCTATATGCATTAAACCGTGAAGGAATTTGAAGATGATGTAAACGGAGTCTTGTCACATTTTGTCTGTAGATTCTGTAAAAATATTTTTTTTGAATTTTTGGAATTAGATTGCACTTCTTTTTCCATCTCCACAAAAATTGGTTTTTTCAAAACAGCATTTTTAAAAGTGGACGACAATCGTATAACGATAACTTTTTTTTTTCCATGAAGGATAAAATTCCAATTCTTTTCAAATTTAGATTTCTAACTCCCGATATCTAGTGCTTCCAATTTGTTTCATAGTGTTTTATTGACAATTTTTTTCTTAACCAAGTTTTGAAGTCAAACCAATTACAATTCAAACATGCAGACTGTATATAACATAACTTTTTTTGTATGTATTGAAATTTATTTATTTTTTGTTGGATCAAGTACTTCAATATCTGGTGCACTCATACTTTTCAATTTTTTTTGATAATATGCTATTTTCCACTGCGTAATGTAGATTTTGTTTTGATGAAAACCTATATTTAATAAAACTTAAAAACAGAGTATAAATAAAACCAAAACATATTAAATTATTCATTGGATAGCTCGTTCTGAAGGCTACTCGATTCTAAGTTTGGTTTCTAAATATTCCCCCATTTTCATCCCCAACCGGAGCTTGAAAGCGTAAAATTTTAGGTTTTTTGTGTGTACAAATTAAAAAATTAGGGAAAAAGGGGGTTCACTAGAACCAGGGGGGTTCTAGCGAACCCCTAGGGGTTCTAGCGAACCAGGGTTCATTCGAACCCTGGTTCATGCGAACCCCCCCTAATATGCACATTTCCTTTATTTTTTCAGCGGGAAATGTGGGCCCAATAGTTAGTGGGTTCGCTCGAACCCTGGTTCGGTCGAACCCCTTTATGGTTCAATCGAACATCTAGGTTCATGCGAACCCCTAAAACCAATTTTTTTGCCATGGGGTCTTTTTTCAAATTTCTTCCTTCAAAAGTAAAACCACTTATGGTTTCACCCATATCTTTTCTTTATCTAATAGGGCATACTTATAAGTCTCTTCAACCATGTGAGCTTCGACATGCTCATCTAATATTTAATGTTAAATCTAACTCCATTTATTTATATGGCTACCTTATCCCTATCCATCTAATTTTATTGAGATCTAATCACCATATTATAAAACTCTATCACATAATCCTTCACACTAATATCTTTTTTCTTCAAGTTCTATATATTTCTAAATAACTTTAGTTTGTAGTGTCTAAGGATAAAATTTTCTTTCAACCTAGCCACCATTTCACTCCATTTGGTAATTGTTGTTTCACTATTTGCAAATTTCTCTCATTGTAACTCTCTCCACCAAAGTGTAGCATTTCCTTTAAGTTTTGTTTGTTCCAACTTCACTCTCTATGGATCCCACATTTCTTCTATCAAAGTTTTGTTCTAGTTTACTTATCTATCTATCAACTCACTAGCATTTAGTTTTCCAAAAAAAATAGAAACCTCTAATTGATTACCTTTACTAATCTTGGCAAGAGCTCTCAATAATCATTATTTTGCAACATCTATTAGCTAAACTCATTTTTACTAATGCACTTGTCAACCTCACTTTCTTTACTCATGTTATCTTCCACATTATTTTTTCTTGGGTTTGTAACTAAATTTATTAATTCATTCCTCATCTCAACATGAATTTGTTCAAATATCTCCTCTAATATGGGATTTTTTCTTCTCAAGGGAATTTTTTAAAATAAATACTATATATATCCTTCAATCCATGCACTATAGAAATAAGATTCACCTTCATAGGTTTGAACATCCCTATTTTATCTCTACAACTACAAGACTCCTCTCACACATGTAATAAACCTCTTGAGCCTTAGGATCACCTGCCACATCTCCTATTACAATTCATTAACACCTTTCCAACAAGAATGCCTTGCTCTAATACCAAATTTGTACAAGAGTTTTTTTCTAACTTCCCTACCACATAACCACAATAAAAAAGGTTCCCATAGAAATAATAATATTTATTTAACTTATATATTGCACTCAACTTGCATTATTATTATAATATAATCATTCATTTCATTATCTTAATATATTTACAATAAAACTTAATTCAATACAGCAATTTGGAAATAAACTTACTAAACTACTAAAATAATCCAACAACAAAATAACCCCAAATTAATATGCCCCAAATTCTTGATCAATCCAAATGCTTGAAATTGAAATCTCCATTATCTTCCTTCTCTCAAATTTCCCATATCCCCTACTGAGTCAATGATAATCATCTTTACATAACTATTAGAAAGGTAATTGAATTGCTTGAAATTGAACCGCCAACTATCTTGCGGCATGTTAGCTTTTAAAATATTCTCAAAATATCTTGTCAAAGCTTATTTAGGTATTAGGAACCACCACAAATGAAAGTTTCCTATTCCATTAAGACTCTATATGTCTTTTTTACTTTTTTTATAGTTTTCCATACCATTAAGAATGAATACCTTGGTCTTGAGTCTAGGATTTGGCCTTATCAAGAACCAAAACCTATATCCTCCATTAGAGGTGGAGGTTCTTTCCTCCTTTAGATCTTTCAAAATTTTGAAATTAGCTCTTTGTTGAGGATTTCATCCTTCATGAGAAACAAGCACCATGTACAAGATCGAGGGTTCATACCAGGAACTATGCAAGTGGTATTTTTTTAAGTTAGAGCTTCTAAGCTCTTTAAGAACCAAGAACCAAGAAATATGTCAAATATTCCTTTTTGAATGTTTTAGTATGATAGGAAATTGGTACCAAGTACTACATTTAATGTTCCATGTCAAATATTTTGGATTGATTCAAAATCAACACTAAGAACCACACCAAAAGTTCCATCTTGGAGGTTCCAACCCAATTGGAAATATTGAGTATCTAAATTTTGACATGATGAAACTAGTTGGAGGAAAAAATGGAACAAGGAACTAGCGACATTGGTTCCTAGAGGAGGTTCTTGGTGGAGGAAAATTCTCTGATCAACCATAACTCCCTCATTTTACATCCAAATTCATCCAAATTTTGACTAGGAAGCACCCTTTAAGCTCCTCAACAAGATGATAATCTTTATTTGTACAAAATTTCTTCTAGAAGCAAGAGATAGAAAACAACACAAAAACTAAACAAAATCAAACTAGAACTAGAAGAAAAATTTGAAAATGGTTTTAGGTGATGTAGGATTGCCTATGCACCCAAATGTTATTGCATCATCTTCTCCCTTTTCTATTTGCAAACTAATAGAATATGATTATGGTTTAGTTTTTTATGTGTTGGGTTGAGTAAACACATGTATCTTGGTTTAGAAAGCATCCAACCTTCTTTGGAGGTATGATCTCCACTAAAAGGTATCACACCTTGAGATCATTCATATTGTGTCATCAAAATGCTAAACTAGATTTAATAAGGTGTAATTTCATGTGACAATAATTTCAAGCATACCTTGTGGAACCAATTTGATGATATTCATATCATTTTCTAATAATATTGGTGTTGATATTAGTATCTATAACCATCAAAGGAAATCCTCCAAGCACATGGAAAATCTACACATTATGTTTCCAAATTATTCCTATAAATTTTGATGTCATGAATACAAATGAAATCTTCTTCAACAGGTGACTTCTTGTTTCTTGAATTGTCACATTTTATTACAATAGGAAGAACCAGGAATTATTTATCTCCAAGAAGAAGTGCTAGGGGATTTACAGTACCATCTCCCAAATCCTACTCTATGTCTCCAATTAGTAGGCCCCCTCAACTAGGGACACTTGATATTTAGTTAAATAGAGAATTATTCCACACTCCTCTAATGGCTTAGCCTAGAAATTGGGTCTTTGTCACCTTCAATGGAGGTATCCTCTTGTCTTAGCTCAAAGAGATGACATATCCATAATTGCTTTAAAGATTATACCTTACTTCACTAGTGAAACAACCACCACTTCTTTAGAGAACATATGATATGTTTCTAACAAAACATGTGTCCATAACATTATAGAAGATATCTTGATTGTTATACTCTTAACTACTTCCTTGAAATACAAGGAACTATAGTGGTACAAAGGGTTACCTCTTAATTCTATTCATAACTATGATGAGTTGGGCGAAAGGCTTTGCAGATAATTTGAAGACAAAAATGATCACTTGTCCCTTGTAGAATTGTTGACCATAAACAAGAGAGCTCTTCTAAAGTTCATCTAAGACTTTAATTTAAAATTTCAAAACCATGGGTTAGGATCCCTTCCTTGGTTGTCTCCAAATAATGTATTATTCTATTATTTGACAACTCTTAATAGAGATGTTGATGTTATGATATAGTCTACGAGTGGGAAAATTTTACTGAATTCCTATGACATTGTAATAAAAGTAGAAAAATATTTAATACATGCTAGAGAGATAACTCCAAGGCATCTAATTCCTTT
Source organism: Sequoia sempervirens (assembly GCA_007258455.2). Taxonomy (NCBI): domain Eukaryota; kingdom Viridiplantae; phylum Streptophyta; class Pinopsida; order Cupressales; family Cupressaceae; genus Sequoia; species Sequoia sempervirens. The sequence continues at coordinate 19,031 of VDFB02370787.1, forward strand.
ATTTGTAGAAATTCCACATATGCAACTAATCTTGGCACCAATCCCCATATCAACAACTAACCAGCCATCTACTCTTGCTACCCCTTCAAGTGGATTATATGAGGTCAAAACTCTACTAATTTTTTTTTTGTAACAATTTGATGACTTTAAATAGGAGAAAAACCCAAAATATCATGCCTTATCAACCTAATAACCAATATTTACCAACAAAATAGGAAACCTTACCAAGGAAATATAAAACGTCTTAACAAGTGAAATTATAGTAAACCTCTTAGCATAGTCAATCCATCTACTACCAACACATTAAAGGTTGTTTCATTATATCATGAATATCGTTATTAATACAACCAATCTCACCACCAAAAATCATGCCAAAGTGGAGAGTTTCAAGCTTTGATTGTTCAAAATGTGCCAAAACCTTTAGGATACTAGTCTGAAACAAATTGGGAAATTTTTGGGAGACAAGATCAAATGTAGGGTTATTCTACCTTGGGAAATTGGCATGACACAAACTTTTATAACACAAATTAGTTCTATACACAATTGGTATCCACTACAAAGAGTGATAAGGGTGTGAGCTAATTCAACTCACCACTATACATGTTTTGGCCACAATAAATAATATGTTGTGTTTCACTTATTTAAGTGACCAATGAAATTACAACACATTAACTCTAATGCCACATAGAACATTGTGTATTTAGATATATATTATTGTCAACCTATTAAAAAGTGGATAATTAGGTAAACTACCCATAACCAATAAAACTACTTATTGGTCAATAAGAAAATGCAATCAAAATAAATTTGGATATAAACTCCATGGAAACTTGTGAGTAATCAACTAGTTTGGTTTCCCATGGTGTTTCTAGTAAGTGAATGGTAACCCTTTAATAGAAAAGAAACTACTTAGACACTTAGGGAAGGACTATTAGTAGTTAATGTTGAATAAGGACATAGAGTGCATGAGTATATAAAATAGCTAAATTGGATAAAATAAAAAAGAAAAAGAATTTGATAATATAAAACTCATAGACATATATAAAAGGTTCATATAAATTGTGACATTAGTAAAGAATTGAACCTTATAGTCTTTAGACAAACTAGTCTATTCAAATATTTTTCTCAATATTAATAAGGAAATTGGACAAGGGAAGTCATGGGTAATCAACTAGTTTAGTTTCTCATGGTGTTGCTAGCAAGTGAATGGTAACCCTATATTAAAAAATAAACTACTTAGACACTTGGGGATTAGCTATTACTAGTTTATGTTGAATACAAAGATAAAGTGCATGAGTATATGACATAGATCAATTGGTTAAAATAAAAATGAAATTAAAATGTGAGAATTTGATAGTAAAGCTCATAGAGGTATATAAAAGGAATGGAAATTGTGACATTAATAAAGCAAAAACCTTATAGTCTTTAGAAAAGAGTATATTCAAATAGTTTTATTAATATTAACAAGAAACTTGGACAAGAATGAAAAAAAAGACAAAAACAAAAACTATTAGAATAAAATTGCAACTAAGCTACAATATGCACAACCAAGGAGCTAGAGCATACACAACCAAAGATCCTTAGACACAAGATTAATATTCCCTTAGGAAATCCTATCATGCCAAAATTAATGTGATGAAAGAGAATAAATATAGGGGAAATGAAAAAACATGTGTTTAAACTTAACATTGATAACATAAATTACCCATATGCACCTATTGATATCTCAGTCTTTAAAAACACTTTTTCTTCCCATAGAAGCTCTGAGCCTCACCAGTTTCAAATATAAATTTAATGATTGCCACATCGGGTATGGAAGATGTGTCAAATTGAGTTAATCTTTAAACCAAATTTTTTCTCCTCTAGCCTGTTTGTTCCTCTATTCCTGAACTCTCTCATATAATGCTTTCGGTCTCTGCCTGTAATAGTTCTTTATAATATGAAATTGTAGTTCGCTTTTAGAGAATACAATCAGCTTCTGATTGAGCTTCTGCACATTTTAAGCATCTAATAAAACTACCGTGAAGCTTTGCAAAAGACTTAAAATTATTATCTGCTTCTACATTTGTAAAATCAGGTTATGGTTTCTCTAGCAATCTCACAGCATCATTTTTGGGATTACCCAATTACCCAAAATGCTAAGTTGAATACAGGGTGGATTCATAAGTGGTTACATTGGGCTATAGGTAAAGCAGAATTATCCGCAAAGATCTCTAATGTCTCAGATCGAAAAGGAGAGTTTAGACTTGGTTCACACGTTCCTTGTGAATTGGGGAACCTTAAGCACAGGTTTATGATTTCAATCCCTTTCAACGAATAGAGTGGTATTCCATAGTAGCTCAATCATGGGTATCCCAGATGATGAGATACTTGTCATTATTCTTCACAACTGCAGGATCCCACAGACAGAAAGTAATGGTGTCTGATCAACAAACAGTTTTTCTATTTGGAAGCGAGGTCTAGGAAGGAAGTGCAGTGATGAAATCAGAGTTGCTACATAGGAATTCACAAAGATACAGCAAGATTCACCATTTAGATCTACCCCTTTGCTCCCAGATCACAGATGGAAGTTTAAGGTATGTGGCTTACATCATTGGGAATCAATGGCTTTCTATCAACCTCTCAAAGTTTTGAATTTTCACTTACTTGGGTATAGCAAAGCTAGTTGAAAGTTGTCAATCTTTGGTAGAGGCTGATCTTTCCAATTGAACTGAATTCACAGATTATGTAGTTGAAGTTATAGCATATGCTGATAACTTGCATTCATTGAAGCTAGTGAAACAAAAGCAACTCACTGACATTGAGATCGCATACCTAGATGTTGGATGCAGGACATTGAAGGCTATGAATCTTAAGTGGTGTGTAGGGTCACATACATTGGAGTTGACCTGGTTGCTTTCAAATGCAAGGAGAGAATGAATTTGAATTAAGCCTCAGCTAACCGTTATTATTAATTCCTTCTTTTTGTTTCTCTGCCATGTGAAGTCTGTTATGGCACACTCATCTTTGAGAAGGACTATTCTTATTAGAATATTCATATATGTTTGTCTGTCTACGTGTATGTATGGGTGTATACATATATATACATTCATCTTGTATGATTGTAAACATACATATGTGAAGACAGACATACACACATGCATATACACATACATAATGTGGAATCAGGAACCTTCTATGCATATAAGTTCATCTTTTTGAATTGGCCAACCATCATTGTCATATACCAAATTATTATTGCAAAATGTATGGAATTCATGTTTAGAATAAGTAATGTCTACCAATTTAATATTTATTGATTTGATGCGAAAATTCAAGAATGAAAATCTGAGAATCTGATATACAAAAAAATGAGCAGCTATAAATAGAAAAACATAATTTAAAGAGTTAAATAAGAAGGAATGTTTCCATTATATTCATATGCAGTGTACTCTTGAAGATTCAGTCTTACATGGATGGACCCCTGAATGTTTTGTCCCAACAAAAGCATATATGAGAGAAATTAAGTTTTCAAACATACTGGTAATATGTTAAAATGAATTATTGTACCTAGATGAGCTTGGATGCTGCTAGAACTTCAATCAAGATAAAGTAAATGAGTGAGCTGAAAGTATAATGAATATGAAAAGAGATAGCAGGTCCAATTTGAGCATATAGAATGAAGTATTCAAGTGCATAATAAGATCAAAGTGACAATTAATTTTCAACTGCTAATAGATTTCTCTGGTTAATACTTCAATAATTATTAATTTTTCAACCGATTTCAGATACCCAAATGAACTTCTATAATTCTAACACAATATAGATAATGTCTGGAAATGGAAAGCTAAAAAGAAGTCCAGCACAAAACTTATATCATTGAATTGGGTGCTAAAACTCACAGAATAACCAAATTTGCAACTTTAAGAGATATTGGAAGGGAGATAGATATTTGTAAAGCTTTGACAACATCATCAATACTCTCAATTTCAATAAGTGGTTCATCCCCCTGGATATTAACAACAATGTCATATTTCTTCTTCAGCTTTCTCAATGCCTCGTTGCAGTGTTCAGTGCCTGCCAATTGAAACCCCAATTACCTGAAATGGAAACTAAAATCAAAACTGATAGTTCTCAACCATCTACGCTACAGGTCTTGCATCAAAGACTCAGAAAAAATAATGCAGATCCTACCATTTTAGTATGCCTGAGATGTCATGACCACATTTGTTCCAAAGCCAAGGCAGCATTCAACAATCCTTTCATCATCTGTTGCAATAACTGATAAACAAAAAGAAGAAGAAAGGACCACAGCCAACTTGATCGAGATAATGAAATCTCAACAACATGGCTGAGGTTGGAAACACAATAGGCTAGTTACACCAACAGCTATATAGGATTAGTACACATTAACCTAAGGGCTTGTGGAACCAAGACTCTACAACCAGTGGCATCTTAATTTCATAAAAATTGCATGCAAACTGCCATTCGAAAGATACGCCTAACATTGAACATGCACAACACCACTACAATTAGTTGTAAAGCATAATTGTGAAGAATCAAAAACACGTTCTATGAGATTTTGTTTTAAGGTTGCATTTGTTATGGCACAAGAGTTAAGTGCAAATTGTTCGACTAATATATTACAAAAGGATCTTGTAAGTATGAATAAAAACCCACCCTCTCAATTGAAGTAATGTCTATTGACAATTTTATTTCCTAGTTACACAAGTCATTCGGACAGGGACCTTTCCCCTCCTCCTCTTGCCTTTGGTGGAGGAGCTGCCCCAACATTTGATCCTGAAGCTGCCCATGGTGCCACCTGAATAAAATTCCCCACCGGATAGTCAAGGAGGAACTGTTTGAATGGGGTTACTCGAGGGGCTTCAACTACTCAACTAATAGGAGAGGGTAATGCCAAGCTATAATTCTCCCCACCCAGGGAATATTGAACCAGATGCCTAGTGAACTCGATGAATCAAGGAGTTTTTGATTTTCACACACCATAGGCCTAAGTGTTTGCAGATACAATTCACATTCTTGGGTGCAAAAAAGAGTATATAATCTACATCTTAGGTGTTTTCTTGTATTTTTAATATTGTTCAATTACAAGAGGTTGATTAAGGCATGGTTCCCTCATGGTTCAATCATTTGACAACCTAACAAGGCATTTGTTAATAGTACTAATATTCAATTCTTAGAAAAAGTAGCAGAGAATTGTTGGAAGTTAAACCCTAACTGCAGCAGTCCCCGCCAACCTTTGCCCGCTATATCGCAATCAATAAAATAGCCATCGCGATACCGCGGGAGACTTCCGTAATATTTTGTTTTATTCTAACCGCCTGCCGTTTACCGTTGTTCACCGCGCAGTTTACTAACCGCTGCCCGCAATATCGCAATATGGGTTTTACCCATTGCGATACCGCGGGGAACTATGGAGATAGCCGCCACCGCCAAAGGAAATATCGGGATACGAAAGAATTAATATTTATGTTATAATATTATTGTAAGGGCATTTTATTAAATGCGTTTTGACCGGGAAAAGGTAGTTAGGTAGTTGTAATAAATTTTTATGTCGGGCCCTCTCTTCCGTGAAATTCTTTCACGTGATTTTTACCTATATGTATATGCATATGTAATTTTATGTTTTAAGACAATTAATGTGAATGTGAGCAGGTGAAAAATTTTACGAGCAGCAGCTCTGTGTGTTGAAAAATATTTTTATGTTTTAATTTTTACTGTGTGTGAATTTCCTCTGCCCGGCCTTCAAGAATTACACATAGAAAAAAGTTGCAAGACAAAAACCTACAAATTACTAGGATGAATCTAAAACACAATACAACCACGATTGTAAATTTTTCCTTTATCTATGAGCTCTAACTAAACAAAAACGTAACATAGAATTCTAAATAATTGTATTGACAAAAAGATATATTCCAAAAATATGCTCAATTTAATGTCATTCTTTAATTGTCCTAGAGATTTCCCCATAAGTCATAAATATTAGCTGAAAGTAATGGAGAAATACAATCTTGGTAGAAGAGATTGTTGGTAACTGAATTCATTTCCAACAACAAAAGATCACGGTGAAAGCAGTCACTGAAGACTAACTCCTGTGACTGCAAGTACTACATTGTGTCTTGATAAGATTCTTCTTCGTCCTGCACCTCCCCAAGAACACAAGACAGGTCAAAAAAGCTGCCTGCTGTTTCATTAACAGTCTGGTTATTATCACAGGGCTCCCACTTTGTAGTTCTCTCTCCATTGCCAACTACATTTTTCTTCTCCACCTTATCTGGAACTCTACTAGCCCAAAAGCACTTTTTACCCACTTGTTTGTTGGGTGGGTGTTGTGATGGGTCGTTTTTGTTGCCCCTCAGCTTCTTTCACAAGTGAGTATTCCAGTGGTTTTTCATATCATTGTCTGTGCGACCTGGTAATCTCTTTGCAATCAGAGACCATCTGCACATAATAAAATCAATATTAATATGGCTGAGGACTAACAATGATGGTTGTATATTGACTTTCAAGCTGCACTCCACAAGCTAATAATAATACAATGCTACACTGAAATTTTGGAGGTTTGGAAATTGACAAATCAGTGGAATTTTTAGGGGATTCTAATAATAAAAGTGAAGTTCAAAATTTTGTGGGTATAATTGTCTTTTATTATTTCGATTGAGTGAGTTATATTATTTTCTTATATTTTTTTATGAATAAATCTTTTTTATTTTTTATAAATTAAAAGAATGACTGTACCTATATAATTATACAAAAGATGGATGATAGAAAGTATATTTATGAGAATAAAATTATTAGCAAAAGACAAGAAAATTCTAAATCAGAAAACAATAAAACTGCTGAACAATCACAACACAATTAAAAAGAGATCAAAGTCATCTCATCTTTAACAATCATACCAACTCTTGTTTTTCATACTATATAGAGGTATGACATGAAAATAATGATTATATATTTAGACCTGAATTTTTCCTCTTTTACCACGCGTAAGTTATTGGCAAGCAATGTAAAAGTATTGAAAGTTTGTTAAGTTTTGTACCACCATGGATTTTTATAATTTAAAATGCGAGTGCATAAATAAGCTCAGATAGTAAAGTATAGTATATAAAACTACAAATTGGTGTATGAGACTTCCTTATAGAAAGTAGTTAATTTTTATTATTTTACTTTTCAACATGAATCAATTTAAGTTTTGAGTGTTTCTTTCTTTTTATTGGTTTTTGTTTAATTTTTATTATATTATTTCCACTCAAATAGTTTTGGGCTCTAGACCAGATGTCTGGTACAATGTTATCATGAGCCACACAATTTAAGCCAACCGCTTAAGTCTGGGCAAAATAAGCTAAGACGGGCTAGAAACTGAAATACTTAAACCAAGCAAGTTGAAAATTAAGGGCAACCTGAAGTTAGAAATAATATTGGCATTCCCAAAATCTAGATAGCTGTAATATGGGTATTATAATCTGTGGAAGTCTGTATAATCTTCAATGGAGTTAACTGGTAAGGTTGGCTACTTGTACAAAGGAGGTGGGGGAAAGCTTGGACATCAATATCTATAATAATATCATCATTATTTACCTACTTCCAAGAAGCCGATGGAGTCTAATGATGAGTTTTTCATCTCCGAAAAAGTTCCTACGCTTTATGTTTAGATGGAGCTAGTTAAACCACCGTCTGCAGCTTTTCCCTTTGCGTTTCAGACCTGCTCAAATGAACTAAGACAATAAAATTCTTACTCCTCTCCAATCTATGCAATATAATAGAAAACCCATATTCTATACCAAGAAAGATAAAACTTCATAACCCAAAACTGAAAAATCTATGTGACCTAAAATCTTTCAAACGAAAAAAAGAAGAAGCATACAACCAAAATCTGAATTAAACATGTCTGGACAAGTAAGAGACCCACTTTTACAGGAAGAGAGGCTCAATTGCCTTCTCCATGAGTTCTGATGCATTCAGTAAGTACATAATCTTCTTCAGGGCTCCATGTCTTCCTGTTGGAAGAATCACTAGGGGTTTGAGCCATGAAAACTGCTGTGGATTAGACCAAACTCCAAGAAAAATAAATAAAAAGAAGATGGTGCAGCGAGACCCTTTTTTTTTGTTGAACAAGATTTGAGCAAACATTTTTATGTACATGCATACTTCTATAAGTGTATCTCATTTTCAACGCCTTTCCACGTAAATATCAATAGAAACAGGAACAGAGAAATCCACATAGTGTGGAATCAGGAACCTTCTATGTATATACGTTCATCTTTTCGAATTGGCCAACCATCATGGTCATATACCAAATCATCAGGTACCACTCCCCATTGAACAATATCTGTATCAACAATTGACCTTCCTTCGATTTCATCACTTGTCTTATTCACCTGCATAGCATCAATGCTGACAACTAAAGATTTTTGAAAAAAGTGAGTATGTTTACTTCCTTGAAAAAAAAATATCATTTCTAGCATTCTAAATACACAGTAGACCTTCAGAAGAGATGACAAATCGCAAATCAAAAGTGTATGGTGGAAAAATGTGTAATAGATTTTTTTCAAAATTCATATGTCCATCTTTGAAGACCTTGCATCAAAACAATGGAGAGCTACATCTCCAGTAGCATTGTTGCTTACATGGTCCTCATCATCAGACTCCTGTTACATGTGAGTCGGAAAACGGTTAGCAAATGTTCAAATGAGTTAGTTGTAATATTAACATAGCCAGTTATCAACCCAACATACATCAGGTAAACTCATTTGAAAGCCTTTTGAAGTTGATATCTTAATTGTTCTTACATGGTCCTCATCATCAAACCTGTGGTATGTGGAGGTCAAAAATGAAGTTGAAGTAAAATGTTCTAAAACTGAAGTTGTAAACATTGAATTATGTAGTCACCGATCAACCTCGAACAGCACTTCGGCACACCTGATTCCATGCCTTTGCTGATATCCTGAATTGTGAATACCGTTTTAGCCTTTCGAAGTTAAAGCTGCAGACCCAAGAAGAGCTAACAGCTGGTTTCAAGCGCTGTCTCGGCCCCGGTCGCTTGACCCACCGTGGTACCTCTCTCTGCCTGTACCCATTAACAGATGGAAACAGGCCCACTCCAACGGCTCGGATGTTCGGGCGGTAGGGTGTTGTTCGAAGCGATGGAGAGAGTCGCCGGAATCTCGATGCAGGAGGGCTCCGCTTTCGCCGCCCAAAGCACCAATTACTGGAAAATAAATAAAAGCAGAATTTTCTGGCGCAGTACAATCCCAAAACAGTAATTCTGTTGTTTAGGCATTTCTAGCTGTAACATGCAAGCTTTTTAACATGTGTTGATAATTGTATACACAAAATTTAACTTACATACAACGAAAATACCCCATAGAATTAGATTTTGAGAGAGATTAAGATTGAAGTTACATGCCTGAGAATCCTGAGGCAGACACTCTTTTAAATGATGAAGCCAAAGGTTCTGAGGATGGAGATGAAATTTGAAGGGGCAAAGTGGACATAGCCTCAGCTACAGCAACATCATCATTCGTGTTTAAATGAGGAGACTCAGCCCTTGCAATTGCCAATTGTGCTTTCAGAGACTTCTCTTTACGAAATGGTTCATCCCTCTCCAAATGCTCTAAAATTTCACGAACTGTTTCCCTGAGCAATTCAAATGCCAACGAAACACTTTGTTTCTCCATTTCCACTGGTTTCTTGACAACCGCAGCTAGCGTATTTTGTCCAAATTTATTTGCATGTAACGACCAAAAATTAATTGTTTATTGGCTGAACAAAATTGCTTAAAATTCTAGTCTTTTGTCGGGTGCTCCTTATAGGGCCTCCTAATGTCAAACCCTCATCTAACATAGAGCTACTCCTCTTTTTTAACATCTGGGTAGCAAATCATATCATGTAAATAATCAGTAGTTTATCCCAGAAACAGAAATCAAAGAAAATCATTAAGAACTTGGGAGAAAAGTTGTCAAACATGGACTCTCACCTGTGGTCCACCTGTAATTGGAAACTGTATTGGTGTCCACTAATATTCTGGAGTGCTTATTGGAGTCCCATCGCCTATGTGCTGCTTATTGGACTCTCTCCTTGGCTTTTTTCTTTGTTGTGGCTCTGGATTTCACACATTATGTGGTTCATTTCCACCATTTACTGTGATAGGCTCCTAACTTCTTGAAAAAGGTGCTTCCTGCAGATGGAGAAAAACCATTTCTTAATCCAGCTTGTCTACATACGGCTTGTCCCATTGAAATTGGTGGCGTTGCTCCCCGTCAACCCTGACCCCTCTCCTCCTCCTCCTCTTCCCTCTCACTCCTCGATAATTGTCATTCCTCTTGTTACAGAAGCCATTGCCTGATTTTTTAATCTTTTACGAATGTGATGCATGATACACCAGCCTATGCCTTTAGTTTCAAATCTAAATTTTCCGTAGAATGATCACTAAACAGCAACGAGACATCCATGGAAAGTTTCCATTTTTGTTTACTCATAATTTGAGCTTGCCCTGTTTTTTTTAAGCTTTCTATTTATTTTTTTGTTTCTTTAAGACAGTTTCATCTTCTTTTGCAATGAAGATTTGATTTAAAATATAGAGGATTAATTTGAAAATCATATCATGTAAATAATCAGCAGTTTATCCCAGAAATCAAAATCAAAGAAAATCATTAAGAACTTGGGAGAAAAGTTGTCAAACATGGACTCTCCCCTGTGGTCCACTTGTAATTGGAAACTGTATCGGTGTCCAATTACAAGTGGGCCATAGGTATTGGTGTCCAATTACAGGTGGACTACAGGTGAGAGTCCATGTTTGACAACTTTTCTCCTAGGTTCTTAATGATTTTCTTTGATTTCGATTTCTGGGATAAATTGCTGATTATTTACATGATATGATTTTCAAATTAATCATTTATATTTTAAATCTATTTTTCATTGCAAGGAAGACGAAACTATCTTAAAGAAATGAAAAAATAAATAGAAAGCTTAAAAAAACCAAGGCAAGTTCAAATTATGAGTAAACAAAAATGGAAAATTTCCATGAATGTCTCGTTGTTGTTGAGTGATCATTCTACGGAAATTTTAGATTTGAAACTAAAGGCAAAGGCTAGTGTAGCATGCATCACATTTGCAAAAAGAAAAAAAAATCAGGGAATGGCTTCTGTAACAAGGGGAATGACAATTACTAAGGAGTGAGAGGGAAGAGGAGGAGAAGGAGAGGGATCAAGGTCGACGGGGTGCAATGCCACCAATTTCAATGGGACAAGTTGGATGTGGACAAGCTGGATTAAGAAATGGTTCAACTCCATCTGTAGGATGCGCCTTTTTCAAGAAATTAGGAGCCTGTCGCAGTAAATGGTGGAAATGAACCAAACAATGTGCAAAAAGCACACTTACATATTTTTTGAAAAATCTAAAAAAAATTACCATTTTTAATCTTAATATGCAAATTTTGAAATATAATTTTATATTTAAATTAGTATTTTATAGATCATGGCCCCTAAGAATTGTGGTTGATTCCAATCACCCAAAAAATAGTAAAATTTATTTTTAATTATGAAAAAAGTCACTTCATTAGAGGAGGGATTCTTGGTTGAGTTGATATGTTCATTTTCTATTTTTGATAAATAGTCATGTCAAAATGTTTGACATTACCACTATGTGAGAATTATTGTTTTGAAATATGTGAGGGAAGAAATTATTTTTTTATTGGTTTATTATAAACTTGTGTTTCCATCAAATCATTCTATGACATAGAAGATTATAAATAGTCTTTGGAAATTTTTACAACTATAAATCTACTTTAAGCAAGGGGTCAATCTAGGAGAATCTAGCTCAACGTGCAAGCATCACAATTATACACAATTTATAGACCTGTCAAAACATTCCCATAATAGACAAGATCAAATCTTACAAAACACATGTTATTTAAAAATAATATATATTTTTAATTTACCACAACAACAAAAAACTCTACATTATATTTCTATTTGAATTTATATTTCCATGTGTATTGTTAATCTTATAAATTTATATTTCTATTTGAAAAAATATATTTAAAATATTTAATCCAATGTAAATAACACATGAAAATTAATAATAAGTAAATGTTTGGATGATCATTTAAATTATTTTTAAAAAAAACATTACTAAAACTATAAGCCAAAGGAAAAAGAACTACATACTACAAAAAATACACTATTTACTAATATATACTAATACAAAATGTTAAAAATAATTTGTATTTTAAATCTTATAAATTTAAATTCAAGTAAATTATAAATAATTTAATTTTAATCTTTAAAAAAATTAAATTTAACATCTATTAATTTGCTTCAAAAAAAAATTACAACCATTTTAATATATCTTATAAATTTATATTTTAAATTTTATAAATTTACATTTCTATTTATATTTCTAGTCTTATAAATTTATATTTTTATTTGAAAAAATATTTTTTAAATATTTAATCCAATGCAAATAACACATGAAAATTCATAATAAGTAAATGTTTGACTTAAATATTGGATAATCATTTAAATTATTTTTAAAAAGCAACATTACTAAAACTATAAGACAAAGGAAAAAGAACTACATCCAACATAAAAATACCCTATTTACTAATATATACTAATACAAAATGTTATAAATAATTTATATTTTAAATCTTATAATTTAATCTTAAAAAAACATAAAAAAAATAGCATTTGTTATTTACTTCATCCACCTAGGTTTCAATGAAAAAAAATTACAACCATTTTAATATATCTTATAAATTTATATTGCTATTTATATTTTAAATTTTATAAATTTATATTTCTATTTATATGTTAAATCTTATAAATTTATATTTCTATTTGAATTTTAAATCTTATAAATTTATATTTCTATTTGAAAAAATATTTAATCCAATTCAAATAACACATGAAAATTAATAATAAGTAAATGTTTGACTTAAATATTGGATGATCATTTAAATTATTTTTAAAAAGCAACATTACTAAAACTATAAGACAAAGGAAAAAGAACTACATCCTACATAAAAATACACTATTTACTAATATATACTAATACAAAATGTTAAAAATAATTTATATTTTAAATCTTATAAATTTAAATTGAAGTAAATTATAAGTAATTTAATTTTAATCTTAAAAAAACTAAATTTAGCATTTGTTAATTTGCTTCATTCACCTAATTTTTAGTGGAAAAAGAATTACAACCATTTTAATATATCTTATAAATTTTTATTTTTATTTATATTTTAAATCTTATAAATTTTTATTTCTATTTGAATTTATATTTCTATTTATATTTTTAATCTTATAAATTTATATTTCTATTTGAAAAAATATTTTTTAAATATTTAATCCAATGCAAATAACACATGAAAATTAATAATAAGTAAATGTTTGACTTAAATATTGGATGATCATTTAAATTATTTTTAAAAAGCAACATTACTAAAACTATAAGACAAAGGAAAAAGAACTACATTCTAGATAAAAATATACTATTTACTAATATATACTACTACAAAATGTTAAAAATAATTTATATTTTAAATCTTATAAATTTAAATTCAAGTAAATTATAAGTAATATAATTTTGATCTTAAAAAAAACTAAATTTAGCATTTGTTAATTTGCTTCATTCACCTAATTTTTAGTGGAAAAAAAATTACAACCATTTTAATATAAAAAATGTGTAGTAAACAATCTATTCAATAAATTTAATACTTCCACCTACTGTCATTTTCAATGCAGCTTCAAAAACTTTACGGAGAATATTCTTTCATTGTTTTCTGCTTGTATAACACCTCTCCAGCGTAGAAATTAAAATAATAACTATCATATATATCTTTTAAATAATCTATATAAATAAAGGAGATATGTTTATTTTATTTTTTTATTGTAAATAAAGTAATGAACAATGTTATTATATTGTATAATATTAAATTATATTATGTGTACACATTATTAATAAATTAAAATTACATATACTTTCAGAATACAAACCTTCAATTCTACATATATCTGCAACAAAATCATAGCCATCTTAAAATATATTAAAAAATAAATTAATTAATTGAAAACAATAATAAAAATAATATGAACAATATGAAAAAATGAAAAAAAAAATAATATAATACAAATTCTGAATAATGCTCCTATGACCTCACCATTAAACATATTTTTTAAAAATATAAAAAAATTATGAGTGTGGATCAAGATATTACATTCACCTAGATAAAAATGCTCGCGTAATTTATTATTTCCAAATAGAAGTAGAAAATCGTGCCTATGTAGGCGGGCATTTAATTTTTTTGTAAAGCAAAATCAAATTGCTGAAATGATCCGAGCAGGAGAAAAACCCTAATCGAAAATTGTGAAGTCAATATGTTTCAGAAAACACAAAAATTGTGAAGTCAATATGTTTCGGAAAAAACAAAAACAAAGAAAATGGTGAAGCACATGACCTCATAACTGTATGCATTATGTATAACAATATCCTCAAATTTTGGAACAGTTTTTTTTTTTTTTCATTTTTTCAAATTTGATGGTGAGGATTTGCTATTATTCTTAGATTTAATCTAGAGTTTTTGTGTACTTGGAATCTTTTAGTTCATGATGTTCTGTGATTGTAGGAAGCCTCTCGGCTTAATAATCATATCAAGTGTAGTACAGTTTTAATATGTATTTAACTACCTGCCATAAAGGATGACGTAATGTTAAAACCTAAATGTGTTCATTTTTAAGATCTTGGCCGTAATTTTCATTTTAATAAACAAACTCTAAAACCCTCATCAAAACCTTATTTTTTAAACACGGCTTCATGGAAATTGGAGAAGTGAAAGGTCAATACCAGCGAGCTGAAAGAATTTGGAGAACCAAAACCAAAAACGGCAGCAATTCTCATAAAACCATTCTCCCTAAAACACATTAGCAATTCTCCTTAAAGCCACATTTTACACTACATTGGTAAACCAAATGACACATCCACAGACAAATCCTCAACATAAAACACAGTAAGGCCATGGCAAGCGACTTACCTCAAGATTATTCCATGTTGTTGAAGACCAAGGGGAAAAATTCGTAGGGTAGATGATCAAACGTTGAGCAGAAATTTAACTTCCATCTCTGTGCAGGCATTGAAAATGCAAGTGCACTAGTAGACATGTAAGCATAGTCTCGACACTAAACTCCTCCTTTAAAATCTTATTTATCACATAAAGTCAGATAAATGGTTGACAACTGGATAGGAAATTATATTTCCATTTGCAGTGCTCTTTTCCAGTGATAGCGAGCTTTCATTTTTTCATTCTATTGCTTTGTGTTTAAAATCTATATGGAAATATTTCATAATAGGTAAATACCCAATTTCTTTTAAAGAAAAAAGTCCATATTTTGTCTAAGTTTATTTTATTCTATTATTATAAATATTTAAAAAAAAATTCAAAAAAGTTTAATTTTGTCTAAGTTTATTTCATTTCATTATTTAGCACTTATTATAATTGTTTAATCCAGCCACATGCATCTAGAATTTACAATACATCCATGCACAAACGCATACTCTGTAACATATTAAAATACATATAGTTTTCTATCTATCTAATCCTTAAATAAATTCAATCATTAGTAACATATTTAAAACTAAAAAATATTCAAGATGTTTTTAAAAAAGATATGGTTGACATTTTTTATATATATTTTTTTCTAAGTAATCTTATCTACTGATAAAAAAAATATGTAAAAATTACTACAAAAGTTTCTAAAATTTAGAAAATTAACTACCACGGAACTTTCCTAAATTTACTATTAAATAGAAAAGTAAATTACTAAATTAATATAATTTAAATTACAAAATATTGAAAATTTTAATATATATATATATATATTGATTTCACACTTTTAATAATAGAAATAAGGTATAAAGAGAATGAAAACAATTGTTCTCTTTAAAAATTGAATTTATACACTTAAAATTAGAAAATCAATAAAAAGGGAATTATCCTAAATTTACACCAAAAAAAATTCAAAATAGACGCTGGAAAGGTATTTTATATATTTTTTACCTTCTCAGCATCTATTTTGAATTTTTTTTTTGTAAATTTAGGATATTACATGGAGCCCACTACTGATCAGAGAAGGTGTAACCTACAATAGCTCTGTTGCCCTGAAATTGACACGAAAATCTTCTAAAAGAAGCATTATTCAAATTACCAGAATACTTCCCTTTGTAGTATTCTAATAATTAGAAGTTGTAGAGTTGGAATACAAATAAATGTAAGTTAAATTAATATGAATAAACTTAAATGTAATTTTTTTAATTGTTGTGTTTTAGTTTTGACTTTTATATTTTGTTTTTGTTTGATTAATAGTGTTGGTTTTTTTATATTTTTTGGTTATGTAATGTAAACAATGTTAAATATTTGAAAATAAAATAAATTGGAATAAATGTTTATTGTTTGGTGTTCTTTATTTTTTAAATAAATTAAAGTTGAATACATTTGAATATTTATATAATGAACCAATTTATTGAGAGAAGGAAGTAGTTTATAATAATTGTTAAATGAATTATGCATTAATTGTATTAGACATAACTATGACTAATAAAGTTGAAGTTGAGTTTATTCTTTAGAATAAACATTTTTTAAACATTAAATAATCAAATGATTTATTAGTAAAAATAATTCTTAGATTGGTGGGTGGAAGGGCGGGCATCCCTCCATGGTGGCGGAGGGAGGTGGCATGAGTTGCCATGGCGGCAGATGGTTGGGGGTCTTTCAAGCCAATTTAGCATAAATGTTGGCAAGGTGGTGTTAGCTTGTCTTGTCGGCAAGTTGAGTGTACGACGGACAACTATGGCACTCATATCTATGAAAGTTAATAATGGAAATGAGAGCTCCCTTCTTTGTGAAGACATCTTGCATGTAGGAATGGGGTTCAATTTGTGGAGGTTGGCAGCATTTTTGTGGTCCGGGTTTATTTATTGCAATCTTGGCTCTTATTCTACATTAAGTTTTCTCTGCAAAGTGTGGCGTCTGTGGTTTTTTCTATCTCTACTGTTGGGTGCTTTCGGTGTGGGGTTGAGAATGGCAAAGAGCTCTAAATTTATTATCGAGGTTTTGGTGGCAGGTCTTGCTCATTTTGGGGTCGACACTCCTATCTCTCTGCAGTCATCGGCGAGACAGGCCTCTTTCAGGGAGGTCATAGATCAAAGATTAAAATAGATTATGTTGAATTATGATCTGTTGGTGCTAGCAACCGTGAAAATGGTCTTGGGCTCCGATCATTTGGAGTGCAGGGAGTACAAAGCAAAAAGTTTCTTGGTTAAAATGTTCAAAGCAGACTTGGTTGAAGGTGTGGACGAGGTTCTTCATGTGGTGATCGAAGGCAGGGGATGTTTGAGGCCTTGTGAAGTGGAGAGGGTGAGCTCGGAGGGCACGGTGAAGATTTTTCCTTTCCTCTTGGATTTGTAGGGACTGGGTTTGATGTGGCATCGATCAATTGTGGTAGTTGTTGTGGTTTTTCTAAAGAGGTTCTTCGAGCTAATGGCAGTTGACAATGTAGAGTGGAAAGCGAAATTTGAAGATTTCACAAAGTTGAACAAATTTGTGTAAGCTGGATGGTGGCTCATTTTTTGTTGGTTTGTCGGTGCTAGTTGTGGTTTGTCTGGTTTTTGGTAGCCATGGTTGTGTAAATGCCATTATAATGGTTTGGATTTGTTAACTTTAGTTGGGCTCTTGGTGGTTCAGTGAAGCATTTTGGTAGGTTTCTATAGTTTTTTGTGGACTGGTGGTTTAGCGGGTTTACAGTTCGCCTTCTTACCTACATGGCAGACGTTTGTATTTATGTTTTTATTATCAATAAAATACTAATCTTATGTATCCAAAAAAAATCTTAGATTGATTCTAGTTGATTTTGAATTTGATAGTGAAATTTTTGTATTATAGTTGAACTTAAATAAACTATTAATATAATAAATATATTGTATTCTAATTTAATAATATAATAATTTATAAAATTATAATATATAAACTAAGTAAATAGGTAATGATTTGAGCTTCATAGGTGAGCTTGTAACCTAATGGGGCACATTCAAGAAGCATAGACGAATCTCGTAGTGACTTGAAACTTACCAAAAAAAAATTATAATATTAATATATTTAAAAATATTGTTATAATTA
>VDFB02370788.1:0-14629 GCA_007258455.2 Sequoia sempervirens
CAATGCATGTGGTGGAAGAACAAAAAAATAAATGGAAGAAATATGGCCGCACCATTCTTTCTGATGGGTGGATGGATGGGAGAAACCGCACCATCCTTAATTTTTTGGTTGCTTCCAAAGGTGATGTGTTTTGGAAATCGGTGGATGCTTCCAACAAGATAAAAATTGCAGATACATTGTGCACATTGTTGGAAGAAGTTGTGATGGAGGTGGGGATTGCTAATGTGCTGCAAATCATCACGGATAATGCAGCAGTGTATGTGGCAGCTGGGAGAATGCTTGAGATTAGACATCCATCACTCTTTTGGTCACCTTGTGCGGCCCATTACCTTGACCTTCTTTTGGAGGACATAGGCAAACTTGTTTGGGTGGCACCAATTGTAGATGATGCAAGGAGCATAACAAAATTTATCTACAATCACCCTTGGCTTCTTAATTTGATGGGAGAGCATACGCGAGGGAAAGAGTTGGTGAGATCGGGTGCCACAAGGTTTGCAACGATTTTCCTAACGTTGCAAAGCATTTTCTTTGGGCTCTTTAAAACAAATGTTCATGAGTCAAGCATGGAATGACTCCACATATTCAAAGAAGCCTGAAGGAGAGCGAATTTCAGCAATAGTCTTCGACACCTTGTTTGCACAAAAAGCTACAGAGATTGTGAAGGTAACTTCAAAACTTTGATTTTAATTTTAAACTCAAGTTGAATATAAATATATATATTTTTTAATTTAACTTTAAGCCTTTCATTATAAATTTCTAACTTTGATCTTTTTGTATTTTTAATCTAGGTGTCGGAGCCCTTGGTTAGAGTCCTCCGCTTGGTAGATGGGGATCAAAACCCAATGGGATACATTTATGAGGCCATGGATAGGGCCAAGGAGGCTATCAAAAGTTATTACATGGGGGACAGCCTCAAATTTGATCCCATATGGGAGATTGTTGATAGGAGGTGGAACAATCAACTCCACCAACCCATCCATGCAGCAGGGTACTTCCTCAACCCTAATTATCTCTTCTCAGAGAGCTTCTCCAATCCCAATGGAGAGGTTATGGAGGGGCTCACAACATGCATCCAGAGGATGGAATCCACGGTTGAAATGAGAGACCTCATCGTTAGCGAGTTGGATATCTACAGGGAAGCAAGGGGTAATCTCTTTTCTTCGGAGGTAGCTATTAGAGGAAGAACAACTCAGCCACCAAGTATAAAATTGGGAGTCTTCAACTTTTAAGTTTATTTCACATGCATCTTATAATTTGATAATGTGTTTTGACTTTTGAGTCTTTGACTTTGTTTTCTAGCTCTTCAATATTTATTTATTTTGCAGAGGTTTGGTGGAAAAGTTGGGGTGGAAATACCCCACATCTACAAAATATTGCCCTCTGCATACTATGTCAGCCTTATAGTGCATCCAGTTGTGAGCACAATTGGAGCTTGTTCGAGGCCATTCACACAAAGAAGAGGAACAGCGCCTCAATGACCTTGTCTTTGTGCAATACAACCTTCGGTTGCGCACAGAGAATAGAAGAAAAATCACTTGATCCTATTGATTTAGATGAGATAGATCTTTACAGTGATTGGATAGGGCGAGATGGGCAGCCTCAAATGTTTACCGCAGACGAGATCCTTGACTTCGAGACACTGGCAATGTAGGATGTGGGTGCATCAAGAGATGTAGGGTTGGACATTCATGAGGATGTGGATGAGAGTCTGCCAAAGCCAAATACTTCCAGGATGGTGGTCGAGTCTAAGCCACAGCCTTCCATGCCAACCGAGGAGTTAGCAGCAGTAGCACCGCCACTGCCATCACGCACACGTGGCTGGACTAGAGGACCCACCCCTTCCCTAGCTATTGCTAGACTAGGGAAGAGGAAAGTCTAGCATGATGTATTTAGTTACTGTTTAGTATTTGCTTCTAGTTCTAGTTTTACTGTTTTCATGTATCAAACTTTCAGGCTTTTAGCCATCGGGATTCCGCATGAGAATACGATTTTGTAATCAATTTGAATTAAAGTCAATCAAAATTAATAGAAAACACTTTTGAACTCATTTATGGACTCATTGGATTCATCTTGTCATTGAATTTTGCAAAAAACGACGTTTCTAATGAAATTTAAGCAATTTTTTAAGTTCCCAAGTTTTTTGCCAAGTTTTCTCCGAGTTTTTGTTGACTCTCCAATTTTTGGCTTGGTGAGTTTTTTTGAGCCGATTCTTCCAACTATGATCATCTATATATATATATAGGACTTACTCCCCTTATTGTTGATTTATAAATTGCCTTCATAGATCTCTTATTGGACCATCTCCTTATTCACCTATATTTCTTGATAGCTGCTCAAGTTCTAAATGATATCCCATCTTCTGATTACAATGTGTTAATGTATCTCCTCTTTTCTTCTACTATAAGTAGATTGATATTACACTCTGTTTGTATCAATAGCTGCTACTTTTCTGCATACAGATTTCTATTTCTGATTGCTTCAATCTGCTCCAATACTCAGAGAATGTTCTTTCCTTTCCCTTTCTACAAATGAAGTGTGCTCCCTTTATATCCTATTGTGGGAGAGTCACCTCTTTTCATAAACATCCTTACATTTGTAAGGGACACATCCCTTCCAACACAAGCGCTGACTTCCCTTAATTATATGCTTTCCAAACACTGCCTTAATCCCTTGCTAATTATACCTTTATGTTATCGCTGCCCATGATTTACTTTACCTATTATTAATCGACCCTTTGCTGCTTCTACTCCCTAGCGGCGATCATTATCAAGTAGCACAAGCTACAGGGGTTTTGGATTCGGGGCATAACAATTACTGATCGCTGCCTTTCGATATTGTAAGAGACCTAGTGTCTCTCAACCCCAAACTAATGATGAAGAATGCAGGTTGCTTTTGCGTTTTGATGAATTTGTAGTTTTTTTGTGGTTTTTGCACATATATGCTTTTTTGTTATTTTTTAATAAGAGATGCCAAACCAATGAAATTGCAACGGTAAGAAAAATGCTGAAGCAAACTACGCCTATAATAGTTGCAAATATCTTCCTTATTCTCAATAAGTGATTACAATGCCAAAAACAATACATGCATACAAAAAGGCAACCAATGCATTATTAAGAAAACCTGATTTTTGCTTGCAGCCGCCTGAAGGAGATCACAAATCGTACGGCCTACCTTGTAAACTTGTTTCTCCCTCTTGAATTTGCCTGATCCAAACTCTTCCAGCCTAGGCGTCACCTATGAAGAAGGTTGGAAGCTGAAAGAAGACGCGTTTGGCTTCTCATGAAAAGATGTCCCTACTGCTGGGAAAAGTACGGCCTGACAGCAGCAATAAATGAAGGTACAGCTGAAGAATAAAGAGTGCCAGAAGCAACCAAAATGAAGCCCAATCAAATTGTACTCTTCTTTTGATGAAATCGATTCAAACCCCAAAGCAAATATTTTCCAATATGCACAAATTCAACTTCTGGATGAAGCCAACTCTATGAGCAATCTTTAGCTGATCTTTCACAACTTCAGAAAGCTCGACTCTGAAGAGGTTTCGTTCTCCAAAGTCTAAAATTGCACGAATTTGAAGAAACCCTTGTTTCTTCACAAACTCCAAAGTTCTCAGAGAAAATAAGACAAATTAGAATAATCACATTATGAGTTTGATTTGTCTTTGAGCAAATTAATACCCTTCTCAAAAGCTCGATTCCCCAAAAAGCACTTTATAATGTTTTAATGATAATTAATTCTCCCTTTTGAAGACTTAGGAAAATAATCTTTAAGTGGGCGTACTTTCTCCATGAGTATTAATTACTCATTAAATAATAATGGCCCCAGTTTATTATAAAGTCATTTAATAACTTTATAATATTCCTTTTAATCATCAATCTCTTATAATTTGACTTTATAATATAAAGTCATATCAATAATTAATTAATTATCATTAAATGCTCCAATTATCACCCATTTGCTAATTCAACTGCCAAACTGGGTCGAGTCTGAGAATACCAATTGAACCAGATGCCCTGCCAGAAATAGTATGCCCTAATAGCCTGACTTACTATAACTAGTAAGTGCCAAAATATTACTCTGTGAACATCTGCAAAGGCCCAAACCTGAATTAGAATGTGGAGTAATGTCCCTTACCACTGGGTAACTACAATAGAAGACCCTCTAACCACAACTGTCAGCCTACGAGGATCGAAATGATAGGCTAAACCTACTGCAAAACAAACTAACTAGGAAGGGGACATTACAGATATATTAATATCTACCTTTAATTGTTGCCTTAATAAAATTGTTGCTTCCTTAACCTTTGCAACTCCCTTAATAAAAACACTGCCTTTAATATATTAACTTTAGTCGATATAAATTATGCGGTCGGCCAGCAGAATGTGTATTTGGCGATTTCCTAAATATGTAGCCTTACAAGGGTGGTCGGCCATGTAAATTTAAATATGCTTTTTATGAAAGTCTACGATTGTTGGATCATGGTGGGGACATCACAGTCTGCCCTTCCCAAGATTGCTTGTCCTCAAGCAATCACAATCTAGGATGCTCATGAAGTTACCCAGATCCCAAATCAACCTTGTAGATTTGTATTGCTCCTTCTTGTGAGGTAATTTGGATTTGAAAACTTTGTAGCTAGTTATGTTTGATCTTAATACTTCAATGATGTCCTTGGAGAGTGGTATACTACTAACAAGGTTAATTCTATCCTCTAAAGTATGAGGATAATTTATTGTCTTATGTACTACTATTTCCCAATAACTCTCAACAAAAAAACCAAGAGTTGGGAATTGATAAAACCTATTATTTAAGACAAGTTTTTTCTCATTTCAGTACCTCAAGGATTCTAGGCAAATTGGAAATCCAGAATGATAGAAAAATGTTGTTTTATCATGATGGAGAATGGGAGTTGTGAATATCAAGATCCTACTCTTTGGTGCAAGGTCAATTGTTATTTGAGTAAGGGATCTAGGTGTCCTTTACTATAGGTTGTATCCCCTCTAAACAATCAAATGACAATTTCCTTTAGATAAAAGCATAGATGAAAAATCGCCAAAATCGCCCACTCACAGTACTCACGCCCATCAATGGCGCGAGTAAATCGCTTCCATAATCTCGCATAACGAGTAATACCATAAACACGCCGCATTTTTCTCGTTTCAAGCGCCAAAACACGCATTAACAAATGAAAAACACATCCGAAAAACGGATTAGGGTCCGTATAAAGCACGTAAGGAAAATGACTTTTCCCATGATCTTCATTGGTGAAGAAGGCAGGAAGACGCCAAAAAACAAAGAGCCGGCCACAATTAGGCATGCGACTGTGGCAAGTGATCAAACACAGCACTCGACTTTTTGCATTTTATTCCGCCATTTATAAAATACTATTTCCTAAGAGTCAAAATGATTAAAACGATTTTTTAAAGCATTTTTAATCTATCTATATTGTAGTAGACTGTATTTTTAAAAAAAAATCTATTATTATATTATATTTTGATAGTAATTTATAATGTTTTCATGAGTAATTTATTTTGTATTTTGCAATATAATGTTTTCATATGAGTAATTTATAATTTTTATTATAAATTATAATTTATAATGTTTTCATATGAGTAATTTATAATTTTATTAAATTACTCATATAATATTTTCATATAGTAATTTATTTTGTATTTTGCAATATAATGTTTTCATGTGGGTAATTTATATTTTATTATTATATGAGTAATTTAATAATTTTAATTTTAATTTTTATGTGAGTAATTTATAATTTTATATGCCATTTTGAATAATAATATTAAATTTTAATTACATTAAGTTATTAACTTATAGTTTATTTATTATCCAATTTTGATCCAAATTTTGGTATATAGTTATAAATAATAAATATAAAATATAAAATAAGATATTCAAGACAAAATGTATAAAATTATAAATTATTCAAAATAATAAAATTAATCTTATTATGATGTGCCTTATTATGATGAAATCAATAATATGCTATAAAAATTCAGTTTATATGTTTGTTTTGTAAGAATATTTTAAAAAATTGTGTATTTTCAAATGTTCGATAAATTTGCCGAGTTTTTCCCCGAGTTTTTGCCGAGTCCCGAGTTTTTAAAATTTTTGGGTTTGCGAATTATTGCCGAGTCCGAGTTTTTCAACTATGAGATAAAGTATACTTCATTTCACATAAACATTCAAACCAAGTTTTGAGGTGAGTTTGTTTGAGGATGTAATGCAAAATAGCCTAAAACATCTTCCAATCATATATTCTCTTATCATTGACTCATATGTACATTTTTTTCTAGATAATGCTTAAGTACACATTATTGGATTGATCAAGTCCAATAAAATGAAAGATGTACAAAAGTTTAGCATTCTCAACAAACGATAGGAATACCAATTGGGGTTATTACTCCCCTTTGACATATCCCTATGTTTGGTACTAAATTTACTTTCATATCTTGGGAGAGTATTGTTTTATTTTACCTAATTCTTTTAAACAATATCAATTTATCCCAAGTTTGAAAGGTGAGAATGATCCTAGGATTTGTGGGTAATGGACCCATAATGTAACTTAGCATAGGCTTATGTAATAATTTTGTTGTAGCTTGATTTGTATCAAATTTATCTTAGACATCTAATCTTGTTGCCCTTGACCTTAAATCATGGATATAGAGAAAGAAAAATTACTTAGGAGAAGAGGAGCCTAGGATGAAATTATCTCAAATATTTTCTATATAACTAGTTCCTAAAGAGTTGAGCTATCTTCATTACCTTTGCTCAAAAATATGGTGTTTGGCATGGACGATTGTTTGGATGTTTATTTAGCATAAATGTTGTCAATGAAGTGGCTTGAGTCTTTTCAGCAATTTAAGAGATCTCAAGGGCTGGATTGTTGGGGGATATGCATGAGTAAGGTATGTTATGTATAACAGGTATGAGTAAACCCTATGGTAATGCTTATCATAAAATGAATACCTCATGATGTTAGGAATGCATTTATTGAATCCTAATTGTATATGTGCAAATTGTACCTTCAGACATTTTATGATTTTGGCCATTCAATATTCATAAAAAGCTTAGTTAAATAATTCTCTTTCCCTAATTGCAATAGAAGCCATAAATGGAATAGCTATGTTATGTATAACAGGTATGAGTAAACCCTATGGTAATGCTTATCATAAAACGGATACCTCATGATGTTAGGAATGCATTTATTGAATCCTCATTGTATATGTGCAAATTGTACCTTAAGACATTTTATGATTTTGGCCATTCAATATTCATAAAAAGCTTGACATCATGTACAAACATGTTTTGTACTCAGTTAGGTTTTAATACTTGTTTCAATCTAGATTTATTCCTTTATATACATTTCTTGTAGGAGTCACCCCCTTCACAAATGAGTCACCCCCCTTCGTTATAAAAGAGTCATAGTCTTTCATATTTGAAGGGTCACAACTTTTTGCCTTAGAAGAGTCGCAACCTTTCATTTGAAGAGTCACAACCTTTCTCACATTAGGAGCCACAACCTTCGTCATGCCATCACTATTCGTGAGAACCTAAATTAATTTATTTGCAAAATTACTTAAGGTTCTCTTTTTAATTGAATTCATCAATGATGTTATGGATGTCTTTCTCAAATGAGATGCTCTTCCCTTTTATATCACAAGTTTTGAGGGAGTCACATCTTTCACTTCAATAGTTACAACTCTTCATTATTGCATTTGGATACTAATAATAGTTCAATTTTAGATAAGTCAATTTGTTAGTGCTTCTCAACCCAAGAAGCATTTTGACAAACAACATTTTTTAACACTTTCATAATAAAGTAATCATAAACACACATGGAGTAATCTTGTTAAAGACACATCAGGCATGAAGCAAACATATAGATACACAATACACGAAGTATAAATACACATAAGGCACGAAGCATGCACATAAATGCACAAATATACGTAAATCACAAAGTATACAAATGAATACATGTAAGTACCGAAGTGTACACACGAATACACAAAGTCACAAAGTATACACATGAATACACATAAGTCACAAAGTATACACATGAATACACATAAGTCACAAGGTATACACGTGAATACACAAAGTCGCAAAGTATACACATGAGTACACATAAGTCGCATGAATACATGTAGGTCATGAAGTATACAAATAAATACACGTAAGTCACAAAGTACACTCATGAATACACGTAAGTCGCAAAGTATACTCATGAATACATGTAAGTTGCAAAGTATACACATGAAAGGCACATGCATATAGAAATGCATTATTGGCCTTCTTAAGATGAAAGTTGAATAGTTAATTGTAATTGAATGGTGGTTAAAGTCAGTTTATCCGTAGGCGGGCAGGATTAAAGCTTTGATACCAATTGTAATGTCCCCTTTTGGGATTGCCCTAAATCTAGCCTTAGAATCACAAGTTTAATGTAGTTAGGGTTATAACTTACCAATTAAATCCTTTAAGAAGATAAATCTTGGTTTAGGTCCTACAATCATGTTAGATAATATTGGAATATAATTCATATGATCAACATATATAATAATAAATGTCTTATCTATTTGAACCACGTAAATACATAACTATTTCAAATATATTTAAACTACGCCATATCCATAATGCATAATGGGAGTTTAACCATAATAGGAATTGGATGGGAAACATAATAAGTCCGCCCGAAGCTATCCCAGCTAAGCCCAAGAGCAGATATACCATACCTCTTGGCCCCAAGTGGCAAACCCCCAGCCATCCACATGAGGTGGTCTACTTAGTGGGTAAACTTGTATCTGCATTCCCTATCCATGCTGCCTTATCCATCCTTCTTATGATTGAGACTCCTTGAATCCTTCCCAACAACCCATCCATGTAGAGATTGAGGAAAAGCTACAATAGGAGGCCCGTAGATTCCTCTTTCTAAGCCCAAGGGCGGTCGCTCACCCCCTTGGCCCCAAGTGGCAAGCCCTGGCCATCCACAAGTAGTGGCATACTTAGAAAGTAATCTAGAATCTGCTCACCCTACTCGTACTTTCCCTACTTCTCCCATGGTTGCTTGGAATATATCCAGTTTCATAGAGATTAATAAACATATCATCATTCATAGTAATCATAATAGCGCATACCAGAATACTAGCTAAAATATAAGATTGCTATGTTCTAAGATGCAAATATATATTAACTACTGATTCTGCCCTTGTCTGTTGAGTGCAGGTAATTATGTTTGATCTGCTCCAATTGCCTTCTTGTTCGACCCGTTCTTAATACTTAGAAGATATTGCTTAGTGTAAATCAAATGAACAAGAACCTATTATCCATATTCATATTAAAGAACCATAATTACTTATAAGGCTCAATAATTGTTGCAAGCATCATTATTGCATATATATATATATATGAATATATTGCATAATATATATATATATATGCAATTGTTTCTAATTGATTTCAATCTTCCAATAATCTTTATATGAACGTATATATTTATATGTAACTTATATATTTTTATATATATATTTATATGTAATTATATTGGGCTTACTCCCCTTATTGTTGATTTATCATTTGCCTTCATATATCTCTTATCGGACCATCTCCATATTGACCTGTATTTCTTCTTGATAGCTGCTCAGGTTCCAAATGATATGCCATCTTCTGATTATAACGTGTTAATGTATCTCCTCCTCTTCTGCTATAAGTAGAATGATATTACACTCTGTTTGTACCAATAGCTACTACTTTTTTGCATACAGATTTCTATTTTTGATTGCTTCGATCTGCTGCAATACTCAGAGAATGTTCCTTCCTTTCCCCTTCTACAAATGAAGTGTGTTCCCTTTATATCCTATTGGAGGAGACTCGCCTCTTTTCATAAACATCCTTACATTTGCAAGGAACACATCCCTTCCAACACAAGCACCAACTTCCCTTAATTATATTCTTTCCAAATGCTGCCTTAATCCCTTGCTAATTATACCTTTATGTTATCACTGCCCATGATTTACTTTGCCTATTATTAATCGACCCTTTGCTGCTTCTACTCCCTAGCAGCGATCATTATCAAGTAGCACAAGCTACAAGGGTTTGGGATTTGGGGCATGACAATTACTGATCACTGCCTTTCGATATATTAATATCTGCCTTTAATTGCTTCCTTAATAAAATTGCTGCATCCGTAACCTTTGCAACTCCGTTAATAACATCGCTGCCTTTAATATATTAACTTTAGTCAATATAAATTTTGTGGTCGGCCAGCAGAGTGTGTATTTAATGATTTCTTAAATATGCGGCTTGAGAAAGGTGGTTGGCCATGTAAATTTAAATATGCTTTTTATGAAAGTCTGCGGTAGTGGGATCATGGCGGAGACATGACAAGCCTTGAAGAGGCAGGCTATTCAAGAGTATAATAAAAACCAAAAAAGTAGAATTATGAAGATCACTCGCAAAGGGATTGACACAAGCAAGAAGCAGATAATACAAGAGGTATTTAAAGAAGAAGGGAGAAATCCCAACAGAAAACATGATTTATGTGATGTCCCCATCCTAGTCACGCAGCTAGATATGTGGTTAGCCTATTATTTCGATCCTCGTAGGCTCGACAGTGATGTGTAGAGGATCATTTGAGGCAGTTACCCGTGTTCTAGAGCTTCATTGTTGCACTTGTTTCGGTTGGGCCTTCGCAAATCCTTCAGAGGGTTTTTCAGAGACTTTCTATTTTTAGAAAGCCGACAGGCGGAAGCTGCTATTTTGGGGGGACCTGGTTTAGCTTTTAGCTCAGAGTCTAATTCATCAGTTTGACTCAGATGGACAAATAATGGAGTATTTATGGTTTAATGAATAATTAATATTTTTGACTTTATATTAAAGTCACTTTATTAATTATTTAAATATTTAATTAAAAGGGCGTATTATAAAGTATTTATTATACTTTATAATAAAGTGAGATATTTGATATAATGAATTATTATTATTCATTAATGAGACGCCATTTAATTATTATTTTGTTCCTAAGTCAAAAAGGACGAATTTGATCATTTAATTAAATGATTATTAAAAAGAGTCATTGGGTCGAATTTTTCCAAGGAGCTATATATTCACAGGAAAAGACAAATCGAACTCTTATGATTTGATTATTCAATTTGTCTTCTATTTGCTCTGAGCATTGAAGTTTGCAAAACCTAGGGTTTCAGCAGACGAACGATTTTGGAGAACGATACCTCTTCAGAATCTGGCATACTGAGACTGTGCAATACCAGTTGAAGATTGTCTACTTGGTGACTTCTCACAAAAATTGCAGTTGAACATAATAGATCGATTGCAGAAGGTTTTTCACAGAGTTCTTCATCAGTTATCATTGGCGCATCCTTTGAGCTTGTTTCACAGAGATCTAACACTTTCCATTGAGGCCGTACTGTATTAATTGCTACTGTTGTACAGGTCGTACTGTTGTACCAGCAAAGGGTCGTAGTTTCTCAACAGAAGAAATCGCTTGGGTTTGTTACTTCCAGTCTTTTGTAGTGAGGGCGCCTAGGGTTTACAGAGCTCCAGCATCATTTTTCAGAGCTTGAAGATTGTGATCTTTGCTCAGCCGTACATTTCTTCTTATCTTCTGAAGGCTGCAAGTAAATCAGGTTCCATAGAAATAAAGTTGTATTTTCCTTCATATGTTCATTTTATTTATTGTATGTACTCAAGAAACTCAATAAAGTCAAGCGCCTACCTCTTCTGAGCAATTTCAAAGCATATTTCATGCCTTTAGATTTATTTTGGATTTTTAAGCATTTTTCTAGTAAAATCGCAGCTTTCATGTTTATTGCAAAAACCTCAGAAAAAACACAAAAAAAAAAATACAAAAGATCAAAACAAACAAAATCAGTGATTTTCAGTTAGGGTTTCGGGGTTGAGAATCACCTAGATTCTTACAATTTAGCAGTAGCCAAATCCAAATAATTCAGAGAAAAAATCGAAAGGAAGAGGACAGAAAAGTTTGCTTTTATGAGGAGGTACAAAGATTGGAAGAATCAACAAACATTGCAGAGGAGGAGAACCTAATGGAGAAACTGAATAGTTCTCAAAAATATTGGAATAAACAAGACCAAGAGAAAAGAAGGAAGCCCCAAGTCCAAAATGCAATCAAACCAACCAAGAAGTTTAAGAAGCGGCTCATGCTCTTATATGTAAAGCTCAATGAAAATTTAGGAAATGATAGGAGAGCCTACATTACATGATACTCCTTATGATATAACATTGGAAAATGGAACTCCCAAATGTCCTTTTGGAACCTAGATGAACATAGAGGTAAGCTTCATATACATCAAGAAGGTAGATTTTAAAGTCACTGAAATACATGAAGGGACTCCTAAACCCTTCCCCGTCTTGCTTGACCTAGAGTGGTTTGTGTGTTGATGTTCATTGAGCAGCGTCGTATTATTCTTCCAGCAATTTCCTTTACATGAGATAAATTAAATAATAGCCAAAGCTATTTAATTTATAGAGACAGCGATCTATATTGTAGAGGCTCGATTTTTTACGAAGGTGCGATTTAATGACAAGGTGCGATCTTCTTATTAAGGCCGACATCATGTTTCATATGGGCACAATTTGTTATGAAGACTTGCGACTTTTATATGGCCGACCTCTTGCATTAAAGAAACACGTCTTTTGGATATAGGCCGACTTGTTGAAGAGTCACGTCTCTATCTCCAGCTTGTATATATTTCCATTGGTTGCACTCCATTATTCATTCATATTCATTCCATTCTCATTCATATCTAGTGCGTGTTCATCCATAAGAGAAGATCGACATTATTGAAGGCTGTCATACATTATCTGAGATTTGCATCATTATATTTCTATGTTGCATCATAATCTTGGTGCTTATATTTTGGCCTTCATATCAGCCTCATTGTAAAGGAGTTTCTATTGAGATTCAATAATATAAGAGATATTATTGGCTGGGTTTTTCTCCCTCAAGTGGAGGGTTTTCCCAGGGTATCTGCTGTGTTCTTGTGTCTGATTTTGAATTAATTTTCTGTGTTCTTAATCTGATCATAAAATTAACATTGTGGACAGTCATGGCATCTTTGATGCAAGCAAGAAGAACTAATACTCCAAGGTGGTAGTAACATAATCTATGTGCCTCTGAACACTAGTATGAAAGGAGCCTATATAGATGAGATACACACTATAAATGATGATGCAAAAGAAGATGAAAGCGTCAAAAGACTCTACACTATTAGTAAGAATCCCAAAGTTGATTAGGATGGAGAGCCCAACTACAATGGAGAGATTGTAATGGAAAGTGACAAGTCCACTAAGGATACAGAGAATGTGATAGAAGGCTAGGAGTTGGATTAGCTAGAGCAGAGAACAAGGAACATACTAGGCATAAGGAATGTCTCCAAAATCAAGAAGATACCTAAGACAGTGCAAAGAGCATTGCAAAAGTGAAGTACCCACCACAAATCAGAAGAGTGTACAGCATAAAAAGTAGTATATCCCATATTAAGTTGCCACACTATTCAAGGATAGGTGACCTCTTAGGATACCTCCAAACAATGGAAAGAACTTTCAAATGGGAGAACCTAAGGATGGAGGCCTTAGATGATACATTGGCTCTTAGTGTGACGTGAATATGGAGAAATGTATATAAAAAAGCATGTATTATCAAGATGACAAATAGAAGAAAACACAATCATTATAACCTATAATGAAATAACATGTCCTTTGCTTTCATTTTTCCTTATGTATAACCAAATGTATACATAGTGATAGAATATTAACAATTGCCTTGTTTAATCCTAGAAAGTAGCTTGGTATGCATTAAAATGTTGTCATTATAGTCTAAGTCACAAGTTTCGAGTTCGAGTTCGAGTTCAAATTCGCCAACAATAAAATTTGGAGGAAGTTCGGCAAGAGGAAAAAAATTGAAAAAAAATCGTGATTAAATTTGACTTACTTAAATTTGATTTTTTTAAATATAAATAATAAATCCATAAAAAAATAATAATATTATGTTAAATTTGAATACATTATAATAAATTTGAAAACATTATAATATAAATATGTTTAAAATTTTAATTTAGATATAATTTTTTTTAGATAAAAGTAGCCAAGCTACCGTAATTACATTATCAGAAAACATAAGATAATTACATCTAGAGGTTGCTTCGAGCAAAAAACAAAAGCATTAGGAAGCAACAGAATCAAGAGGCACCATGAAGGAGGGTGCAAATACAAAACATGTTGAAAAACCATATGCACAAGAGAAAACGAAGGGATCACATTTCAAAACAGCTCTCGGAGGAGGACGCCACCTCGGAGATAGGTGGGAAGAACATTGTTGAATGGGGATCATTATTAGCATTGAAGACGAACTTAGCCTTGCAGAAAGTAGGAGCACCAATGTGTGGCCGAAGTGTAATGTCCCCTCCCTAATTTGCCCTAGATTTTTCCCACAAATCACAAATTACAACAAATTAGGGTTAGGGGTTCATCTTACAAAATAAATATTTCTTTAATGATGCAATCCTAGATTGGAATCCTGCAATCACCACATGAACAATACATGCAAATATATATATATATATACTTATTAGAGTTAGACAAT
>VDFB02370788.1:14729-31838 GCA_007258455.2 Sequoia sempervirens
TTACCAAATAAATATTTATTTAATGATGCAACCTTGGATTGGAATCCTACAATCACCACATGAACAATACATGCAAATATGTATATATACCTATGAGAGACAATTACATCATATCCATAGATTATCAATAATGCAAAAATATTAGTATTTTGGGAGAAGGGACATGATGGGTCTGCTAGAAGCCATATACCAAGCCTAAGAGGGTGTATACCACAACCGTCCCCCTTGGCGACTTGTATCTACTTTCCCCATCAATGTCTCAACTCCCTAAAGACACTTTCCATCTTATGTAATTGGGCGGAGGTTGCAAGTGGGCCTACCACTTTACCCCAAGCCCTTCCCACAAGGTGGGTTTTAGAAAGTCAAGCTTAATTTTGATTCTATTATAAGAAATCATTCATTAACTACTCTTATTATCTTATAAGCAATATTCATAAATAGGTAAACAGTGATTTGTAGAAAATACACCCGAATATATTGATATATCTGAGAATAGCAATCTCCTCTAATGTACAGACTAATTCCTCTTTGTTCCTTGGTTTTTATGTTTTCCTTCTCTAATCGACATGTTCTCAATATTCAAAAGATATTGTTCCCTGGTTATTGATCTATCATCTGCCTCCATATATTCTGCAGTGAACCATCTTCTTCTCTGATATCAATCCCTTATTATAATTAAGGGTCGTTTCCTTTATGAGTGTAGCCTACTTATTCATGTTGTATTGCTTTGATCTGCCTTGATGCTCAGAAAATATACATTCTTGTTCCTTATTTTGTCTTTCCATTCTAAGATGATTTTCTCTTCCCCTTATATCCCTTGCTTATGAACTATATATATTAAATGCATATATATTTGAATGCATTCTAATCTCTGATTATATTAATTATTTTTGCTATCTGAAAGTAGACTTATTTCTCATTTCTCCATCATAAACTTCTTTATATCTACATAGATTGTTCTAATTCTTTGTTTATCTATTCTACATCCCTATGTATCTCCCCCTTTATAACTTCAGATTTCACAATCATATTGTATAATTCCTTGGGCGACAACAATTCATGAATGGATGCATCTATTGGCCAAGAACTCTAAATAAATACATACCTTTTCATTACTACTCTTAAATGATGTTTTATCACCGCCTTAGCTAATATTATCGCTTCCTCCATATATAATATAATCGCTGCTTCCATATATAATATAATCACTGCTTATATTGTTCTTTAATGTATGAATCGCTGTCTTAAATCAGTCCTTCAGTTTGGACGATCATAATAATCTGCATTAATTAATATGTTAATATATATATATTATATAACATTATATAATATAGTTGTTAACATTAATATTTATATTTTTATATTATGTATATATTTATATTTTAATATTATATTATAATAATTGTAATAATATTAAATTGTTAACTTTTATATTTATATTATATGGTTATTTATTTATTTGCATTTTAACACTTGTAATTTCGGGGCATGACACAAAGGCAAGACAACTGAGAGTGAAAGGCATGAGAATTATCACCCACCAATGCCAAAACCATGAGTTGCCAAAGAGAAGAAAAGGTCCAATCGTTGAAAATTGAATTTTGTCCAAGAAACCACCCATCAGAGCAGGGCCTTTACATAAGCAATAATTGTCCAAAGCTTCCGAGAGAGAGGAGAAGCAAAAAACTGAAGGCTGCAATTAAGAACCCGCCAAAAACTTGACCAAAGCAAGAGACCAAGTGAGATCCATTATATTTGATAAGAAAATTGAAGCCAATTCATTAGGCAACACCAAAGGGGAATTAAGCAACCATTCTAAACCAACTACCTCACAAAGAGCATCTTCAACCCAGTGGCAGTGAAACATAAAAGTCTTGTGGAAGGAATCAACAAGAACCATGGGATCCCTAGGTTCCAGTACCTGGGGAACAAACACTCAGAAATCCTCCGCTGTCCCTGCAAAAACAAAAGTCCCGCACACACCACACAAGCACGAGAGCAGAGAGAAGGAAGCTGATAATGAAGTGCATTCAGAGGCATCGCATAAATAAATGATGAAGCGCGAGCTATAATAAATGAAAGGCATTTGCAAATCTTTTGAGGAAGCAAAGTGAATCCCAGGTACATAATTCACAATAGGGGAAGCAAATGCACCTACACATGTGACCTCAACAAAAACATTAGGAATTACTAGTCACAACATATGAAAGTACCAGATGCAAAGAATGAAAAGCCAAGTGTTCTGCCAAAGGTAGAAACTCAGAGGTGCCACATTTGGATGGCACAAATGGACATGGTACATACAGTACCAAGAGCATTACAAGTCCCAAGTGAAGGGATGAAAGTATTGTAGATGAGCCTCGAAGAAAAGAATGATCACATCATGGGCTGAAATTATTTATAGCCACTATTAGCCAATATTGCCAATTTTTAAACATTTGTGAAGAATTTTGCCACCTCCACTCCCGTCGGCGAGTAGGGATCAATACCCGCCGGCCAAGGAGCGCAAACAGAAAACCAAGCCGAATAAATATCGACAGCCAACAAATATGCCATGAATATCCACCAAGGAAACACAAGAGGCTAAAAGAGTGCCTCCAAAAGAATTTGATTCTGACAAAAGTCACATCCATGAACAAGACCATCATAAGAGCCAAAACATTATTGCCAATGAGGTATAGTTGTTACTCCAACCTCTCCCACTCTGATCGATGTGTAAAAAGATACACATAGACAAAAGGAGGAGAGGGAGAGATGATGTGGCTGGAAGCATCACTCACCCAGCCAACAAAGAGAATTACCAAATATCAGAAAAAATAAAGGAGACAAGGAAGCCCTTAAATCCTTTGTTGTGAGAAACAATCAAGATCAGCTTGAAAGAAAACAATATGCGGAAGAGACCTGTCAATAGCTCTGTTAGCCAACATATCAGCAACCATATTAGCTTCTCTATAACAATGTTGAATTTCAAAAGGCTAGAAGTTCTAAAGCAAAGAAAGAGCATGTTGTAACAAATATTTTAAATGCCAAGCATCAAGATCCTTCCTGGAAAGAGCCCCAACAACAACTTGAGAGTCTCCTTCAATCACAATATGAGAGACATTAGAACTAATTGCCAATTCTAAGCCAAGTATTAGAGCATTGAATTCAGCCACTTTATTAGTGCCATTGTTTAGCATTTGACAAGCAACCTTTAAAACAGCACCCTTATGATCCCTTAAAACCATAATTTAGATATTATTAATATATAAATAATAAATACATTATAACTAAAAAATATAATTTAAATATTTTAAAATATTAAATTTTAATATATTAAATAAAAAAAGTGGGCAGTTGGGAGGGCGGCCCTCCATGCTCGCAGAGGGATTCTGAAGGGTCGTGGTGTGTGGCATCCATGCAGAGATGGCTAATGCTGAGGTGGAAGCTGAAGGCTTCGTAGAGTGATCACGTGGAGAGGTCACTCAAGTCGAGTACAAGCTTTGAAGGATGTCAATTCAAGCACGTTTTTTAACGATGGCTTCATATACGAAGTAGGATTTGCAGGACGGAATTTATGTTGCAAGGACAGCTTGCTTACTTGGTAATGATTCCTTGTTCGTGTGATGTTAGCATTGCGAGGTGAGCACAGGCTTTATTAATGAGTGGAGGAGACAATATGTACAAAGTACTATTGCATTTTTGGTGTTTGTTGCTTTGTTAATGGCAGTCATAACTCGGCTTTTGGTGTCGTCTGTGGGTGTCAATGGCCGGGTGTTCGAAGTTTATCATAGAAGTCTCAATGGAGGGTTTGGCGTGGTTCGGAGCGGACACTCCAATTTCTTTGAAGGCAACATCGAGGCAAGCTGCATTTCGTGAGATTAAGGATCAGAGGTTGAAGTGAATTCTGCTCAACATCGACCCTCTCATAGTTGCGATGGTTAAAATGATTTTGCGGACTGGTCACCTCGAGCGAAAGGAGTATGGGAGCAATAATGTGCATGCCTCATTGAGGTTTTTGGCCTCTCTTCTTGATAGCCATGTTCCTAAGGCGGAGGCGAAGGATTTCTGGTGAGGCTATTTAGGAAGGATTTGGTAGGTGGCCTGGAGGAGGTTCTGAAGGCGGCAATTTTAGGCACCAAGATTCCGCGCTCAAACGATTTGGAGCTTCTGCGCAATACCGACAAGGCAGTAAAGTTCTATCCCTTCCTCCTAGACCTGAGTGGGACAGCTCTCATGCGGCACCGGATGATTGTCGTTGTGGTAGTGGAGTTCTTAAAAAAAAAGCTTGGTTTAATGGCGGCTGGAGGCTTCGAACGGATCCGGGACTTAGAGTCTTTTGCGAAGCTTAATGGGTTCCTGTAATTTGTTTGGTTTGTTGGTTTTTTGAAATTTCTAGTAGTTGATAAGTTTGAATGTGGCTAGTACGAGTTAGGGTTGTTTGGTTTTGACAGTGGAATTGTCAATTTTGGAATTTTTATCACCATGACCAAATTATCTGTGTAGGTTGGCTGGGATCTAGCTGCATTAGGGTGTAGTTGAAGTGCTGGTTATCTCCTGCTTAGCAGACGATTGTATGCCTTCTTTCTAAATTAATATAAAAAAACTCTTACGAATCAAAAAATATATATTAAATAAAAAATTAAATAACAAATATACATGATTTAATACATAAAATATGAAAAATATTTAATTTTATTTTAAAAAATTAATAAATAAAAATAGATCTTAATAATTAAAATCTAAATATTTAATCTAAAAATTAAAATTAAAACAAAGCTTAAAAACAAAAATAAATAAAATATAGAACTTAAAAACAAAAGAATAAAATCTAAAACTTGAAAACAAAAAATTAAAATTAAAACAAAACTTAAAGCTTTATTTTCATGTTCTTTGTGTGATCCACAACACACAATAGTAGAGTAATATGATTCCTAGTTGCGGACCATGATCGATCACGACTTACTGGACTACCTATTCAATTAGCAATCTGTGACTCTGTTCTCAATGGGGAACAAAGATAGCCAGATACTAAAATCTAGAACTTAAAAATTAAAATCTAAATATTTAATAATAAAAGAGGAGCCAACGCTAAATTCGTTTCTGTAGGTTTCAACCAGTTTCAGGAGTATGAGGTTTTCCTACCCCTAATTCCATCCCGTTGAATATGCTTTCTTCTAATGGATATGCTCATGGAAGGCGGGTGATTTTAGCCCAATTGAGTAGGACCAACTGAAGATGGGTTTCCTATAAGAACACAGACACCGCTCAACCTGAAAAAGCCCTAAAAAAAGGTTTTTTAAAATATATTTTCATTAAAAGAAACCTATGCCTTTACCTATACGAATATAAGGCAAATTTCAACAATTTTTTAATCATATATATATACCTATGGTTACACTATATATATATATATGCATATACATATACATATCATTATTTGGTTTGTACTTTCCAATTGTATATTTGGATGACTTTATGGCATGAGAGCCTAAGTTGTATTTTTGTATAATGTATATTATGTGCTTTTACCTAGAAAACGCACTACACTTATGAGGATGTGTTATGACATCCAAGTACTTAATGAAGTTGCTTTATTTTTATATCCATGTTATGAGATAATGAGTTATATTTATTTTTGTGAGATTGTTTTGAGTCACAATCCTTACACATTTCTGGTCAACACCAAGACATCCTTGCTTGCTATAAAAGATCTCTCATTTTATATTGCAAGAGGGTGAGGAAGGAGGCGGAGTAAGCTCAGCACAAGCTCAAGTTCAGTAGTAGACCCATAATTCAGATGAGCATAGATTATCCTACTGTATATCAGCCCAAAAGACTTCATAATTACGAACTGCATACTGATTGGTGCTTGTATTTCAAGGCTAAGGCCTAATACTGATTGTAAGCCCTTGTGGTCGAATCTGTTGATGTGTTTCAGACTGTGAAGCACTAAAACCATTGTTCCAATTCAAATCTTGTGTGTTTTGCATTCTGTTGTCTGAATCTTGTGAGTGTTTGTGATAAGGTTGCATGGTTAGAGGGTTCTCAATTGAACCTCCATCCATGACTGAAATGGAAATCTTCGATATATTAATAATGAAGCAAATGTGCTTCATATATAATTTACAAAACTGATGTTTCTAAATACAAAGTTTCTAAAATAGAAACATAATCAAAAAAAAGAATGGAAACTAATAGTTTACAAGATTTACAATATATTGACCATTAATAAATCTAATATTATTTTAATACCCTCCCTTAATGGTCAATCTATCAACTACACCAAGATGCCCCCTAAATTTGACAAACTTATCCGGGCTCAGAGACTTGGTGAGAATATCAACAATCTAATCCTCTGTCAGAACATACTGCAGTACCACTGATCCATCTTCGACAAGCTAGCGGATGAAATGACAGTGAAGTTCAACATGCTTTGTCCTTTCATGGAAGGCTGGATTTTTGGTGAGTTTCAACACTCCTTGATTGTCATAGTACAAGGGGGTAGGCCCTACTTGAGACGTTTGCATGTCCCAAAAGCACCCTTCGAAGCCAAACCGCCTCACAAGTTGCTTTAACAGTTCCCCGATATTCAGCTTCAGTCAACGAAAGAGCCACTACCTGCTGCTTCTTGCTGGTCCATGTAACTGCACCTGTACCCAAACTGAACACATACCCTAAAGTAGACTTTCTGTCATCATTCATTAACAGGACTTGCCCAATCTAAGTTTGTATAACCAATCAGCTAAGGGTCTTTTCACCTTCCATACAGAATGCCAAAGTCAGAAGTGTCTTTGCACACGCTTCACTGCAACCCAATGTTCAACTTTAGGGGTTGTCATGAAGCGAGAGATGTAGCTCACTGCAAAACTGAGATCAAGTCTAGTAGCAATGAGATAAATGAGGCTGCCTACTAGTTGCCTGAATGTTGATTCATTTTGCACAAGCGAATCTGATTTTGCTGATAGTTTAGCCCTTTCTCCATAGGTGTAGAGGCGGGCTTGCAATCATTCATTTTGAACTTATCAAGTAGACTACGTGCATACTTGAATTGAGAAATAAAGATGCTATCAGCTGTCTGCCAAACCTCAACACCGAGACAATAATGAAGAAGTCCCAAATCTATCATGTCAAATGATTAATTGAGATTGTGTTTGATCTCCTCAATCAGATGTTCTAAGCAGCCAGTAATGATAAGGTCATCAACATAGACAACAAGCACAAGAATATCATCACCAGACTGTTTGGCATACGAATTTAAATCAAAAGAGCTTCTCTGAAAACCATGATCAACAAGGTACTTATCAATTTATCAATTTTTATGTACCACACCCGTGGAGCCTGTTTAAGGCCATAGAGTGCTTTCACGAGTCTGCAAACCTGGTGTTCTTTAACAAGAACCTTGAAACCAGGAGGTTGCGTCATGTAGACTTCTTCCTGTAGATCACCATTGAGAAACGCACTCTTGACATCCATTTGATGGACTTTCCATCCAAACTAGGCTGATGTAACGAGGACAAGCCAAATAGTACTCATTTTGGTTGTAGGAGCACAATTCTCCTCATAATCAATGCTCTTTGTCTATGTGAACCCTTTGGCTACTAACTGAGCTTTATACTTGTCAAGGGTTCCATCAACCTTGTACTTAACTTTATACACCCATTTGCATCCAATGGGCTTCTTCCCAGGTGGAAGATCGGAGAGGAACCCAAGTGTTACTCTTCAGAAGGCTATATTATGTTCAGCTTCCATAGCCTATTCCCATTGAGGTATGCCTTTAGCCTAAAAATAGGTTTGAGGCTCAAAGATGCTGTGAAGATTGGCCATGAGAGCAAAATTAACAATATTTTGTTGCTTGCTCTTTTTCCGAGCAATTCTACCCTCAAGTAATTCATCATCACAAAGATCACTTATGATTTTAGCATACCATTTAGGCGGAAGAGTAGAAGTACCAATATCTGAAACAGGAGGATCAACATCACCAAGTGTGGCTGGAACAGAATCAACTGGATGAGGATCCAAATTGTCCTGAGGGGCAAGTGGTGGAATATTCTGCTGAGGTGCCTACACAACTATAGAATCCCTCCCATTAGGCGGAGCTAGGGCAAGACAAACACCCAAATCAGAAGCCTACATAGACTGATACTCAGGGCTCAAAGAAGTAGAAGACGGAAAGAAAGGCCCAATAGTTTCATCAACAACATCACAACTGAAGATGAGATGAGCTGTATTTACATCAATTAGTTTGTATGCCTTATGATTCTCACTGTAACCAGTGAACATGAGTTTTTGGCTTTTGGAATCCAACTTAGTGTGCTTGGCATCTGGAATCCACATATGAGCAGTAGAGCCAAAAACTTTCAAGTGCCTGACCTTAGGCTTGTGTCCAAACCAGGCTTCTTAGGAGTCATCTTCTTAACCGCATGAGTAGGAGACTGATTCAAAGATAAACAACAATATAAACTGCTTCAGCCTAGTATTTCTTAGGAACATTTGTATGCTCTAGCATAGAACGAGCCATTTCGGTAATGGTGTGATTCCTACGTTCAACGACACCATTCTGCTGAGGGGTGTATGTTGTGGTAAACGTTGGCGCTTAATGCCATGTGCAGCACAGAAACTGGAGAAGTCATTAGAACAAAACTCCCCCCATTATCAAATCTAAGAGTGACTATAAGAAAGCCCGACTCTTTCTCAACTAAGTCCTTGTACTGTTGAAATACACCAAACACTTCTGATTTGTTTTTAAGAAAGTACACCCACATTCTTCTACTAAAATCGTCAACAAATAATAGAAAATACCTACAACCAATAATTGAAGGAGTGTTCATTGGGCCACATAAATCAGCGTGAACCAACTGTAATACCTTGGAAGCTCACCATGAGTCACCATTTGAGAATGGAGTCTGATGTTGCTTTCCAGCCTGACAAGCCTCACATACTCCATATTTCTAAGTTTGAATCGCATGTAGACCACCAACCAGAACATCTCAAGAGAGCTAAGAGAGACATTGCATGTTCAAGTTCCCATAACACTGATGCCAGAAGCTGCTGATTCAAGTACTCCTGGCTGCCATAGTGTGCTCTTGAGAATCACCAGAATCAACAAGTTTATATAGACCATGATCCTCAAGTCCCTGAACAACTGTAGTGCGAGTCTCTCTATCAACAATGTTGCATGTATGCATGCTGAAAACAATATCTAGCTGAGGAGAGTGAGTCATGATCTGACTAACAAAAAGTAAATTCAGCTCCATGCCAGGTACAAAATATACATCGAGAAATATTAAATTTCTCCCTCCAGAATGAATCTGCACGTTGCCCTTTCCGACAATAGTATATTACTCACCTCCTCCAAAGATAACAGAATCTTTGAATGGCATGTACTCAATGAACCAATCCCGACAATGAGTGAAGTGTCGAGATGCACCAGAATCAATGTACCAGGCAGAGGATTTAACGGGATCTTCTAGACTCTTGGCCATGAAGGCGTAGAACGTAGACTCCTACTCGGTGTGCTCTACAACATGGGCTTTAGGTTTAGACTCTCCTTGTTTATTATGTCCAGAAGCCAAGCATTTCCAACAATCTTTCTTCATGTGACCGTACTTATGACAATAGTTGCACTACACATTCTTCTTCTTGGAAGAATCCTGAGATTGCGCTTGACTGGTCTACTAAGAGGGTTGATTCTTTCCCTTATTCTTCTAAAATGTCTTAGCAGGAAATGCCTGCTCTATGGAGGATGAACTAGTACCGCTACTGAACTGTTATTTCCAACGATCCTGCTGCAGAAGTATGGTGCAAAGATCTGAAAACTTCAAATCAACATTAGCTGAGGTAATGTTAAGTGTCTCAATAAAGTGCTCATAAGATTTTGGTAGACTCTTCAGAGTGATGACTACCATATCTTCCTCCTCCATTTTCCAACCAATAGCCTCTAGCTGATCACGAATGTCCTTGATCTTTGTCAAGTGCGCCTGCAGAGTTGTCTTCTCATCCATCATGATGGAAAATAGCATGTTTTTCAAAAAGAACGCACAGCTCTTGTCGGATGTTTCATGAAGATCTTTCAAAAGATCCCAAATTTTTTTGGCTGATTTACCAGACGACACCTAAGGCAACTGGTCATTAGTAACTGACAATTTAATAAGCATCACCGTTTCCTGATTTTGTTCATCAAATTTTTCCTGATCTTTACCTGTCGTTGTAGGACATGTAGTGTTGCCCAGAACAATTTGGTCAAAGCACCGATATTCAAAAATCGTCATCATTCGCTGCTTCCAGGTGTTGTAGTTGCAGCCATTGAACTTCTGACTACCTTCCAACATAATATGAGACAATGAGGCCATAGGACTTTCTCGCTCCAATACTATGAAACGGAAATCTTCGATATATTAATAATGAAGCAAACGTGCTTCATATATAATTTACAAAACTGATGTTTCTAAATACAAAGTTTCTAAAATAGAAACATAATCGAAGAAAAGAATGGAAACTAATAGTTTACAAGATTTACAATAGATTGATCAGTAATAAATCTAAACATTATTTTAATAATGACTGCACCAATTGTAGTGTTTTCTTTCATTATCATTTAGTCTGACTCTTTTGGCATTGTGTCTAATGGACAATGAAATGTAAAGAGTAAATAAAAATAATAATAAATGTATAAGGCATTGAAGCATAAAGAACATATACAGATTTTCTCAACTAAATGTGGCCTTGTGCACTGTAATCATTACTAGATTTGCACAAAATGGACCTGATAAAAAGACCTTGAAGCTGTAAAGCCAACCCCAACAACATTTGCCAGCAAACTTCAGCAGGTGTGAAAATGAGAGCTCTGAAGTAAGGTACGGAGAGCCTGGATTATGGAGGTTCTTTAAAGAAAACATGAAACAGATTTTTGTTAGTTGCTGTAATTGTGACTGTCCTGATAGACATGTAGGCAAATAAGAAAGTACACAGAAGGCATAAAAATTGTTTGACAAATGATTCAATGTGAAGATATACATATGCTGTCATCATTGTTGGATGTACAAAAAATGGGCGTTGCTGAAA
This sequence comes from Sequoia sempervirens, assembly GCA_007258455.2. Lineage (NCBI taxonomy): Eukaryota > Viridiplantae > Streptophyta > Pinopsida > Cupressales > Cupressaceae > Sequoia > Sequoia sempervirens. The sequence goes on from VDFB02370788.1 coordinate 25,773, forward strand.
AAACCCTGGTGATTTTTAAGCATATGAAATTGGTACATGTAAAGTCGATTTCTAGAAACAACTTGTGCCAGAATTGGAGATTTGGATCAGGGAATAAAGATCCACCAAAATAATTAAAATTGGATTTTATTCATTCATTCCAGAAAGGTTGCTTTAATCCAGGGTTACTTTTTGCTTCATGACCCCATCAAACAATCAATAGTAATAAATTATAATAAATAAAAAATAAAAAAAGACCTTCTGTCCAAGGGGTTGTAGTGTAATGGTAATAGGGAACACATGTGAGAGCATTACCCAGGTTCAAATCCCCCTTGCAGGTAAGGGAGGCCATTAGTTTAGCTGAAAGGTAGCCAGGTTATGATCTAACAATTAAAAGATATATTTGAGTGTAATTCACCTTTGATTGGGTTTATTTGGATGCAATCCAGGTTTACCAAAATTTCAAATATGGGACAAATATGCACCACACCAGAATCCGATCCAAAATCAACCTACACTCTGTAGAAGGCTGAGTATAATCCACCCTATATTTTCCAAGCAAAAATAAATAAAGCATCTCAAACTCCCGACAATGGGTATGTACATTCAAAACTAAAAAATCTTGTTCTTTCTACAGCCATTGAAAGATGCTTCTTCTTATATGTTTCCCCATAATTATAGGAGAATTGCAACCAATAAAGCAATAATGGAACATTCCAACTAATCCAGTCTTTATTATTTGGGGAGCCAAACAAAAATCCAAAACCCTACTAACCAATGACAAATGGTTGTCTATGTAGACCATTCACATTCGATGCTGGAAGTGAAATCTCATCCAAGCGTAACCCAGAAAAATGTGCACTTGAAGCAGCCTCCATCGCATTATCCACCTCATCTCTCAACATTTTGAAGCCTTACTGATGACCTGCCTGCATCAAGAAATCATCTGACATTATTTTCCAGAAAAAATTGAACAAGAAAGGCATAATAAAATATTCAAAAATTAAAGATAAAACAAAAGATGAGTCCACCAATTACTTATTAGTAAATCCAAGTTCAATTTTCATGATCCTTTAGGAAAAATTGTTTAGAAGACTGTATAGATATCGAGTTTTAAAATAAATTCCCTAATCTTAATTGGATTCTCTTGTTTCAAGATTTCATGTACTCATGTAGATCGATATGATTGCAAATGTCCATAAAATTGTGCCACAATAGCAAAAACCCTCTAAATTGATTAAGAAGCAACGCTTTTCCAATTTTTTCCTGTTTAGCATACAACACAAACACCTTTTGAAGAGAGTAGGCTAGCATTTTCCCACTCTTTCCCTAGCTTTAATTGAGTCTAAATCAAGATTTCTTTAAGCTGTACATGCTTTAAAAGTTTGACTGAAAAGAATTGTAGATCATAAAAGCAGAAATTGCAAAAAAATAGTGATTAATCTAGAAATCACAAATCGCCAGGTTTTCAGGTTTTCAAATTTTTTCCCAAAAAAAAATTGCAATGTTTTGAATAAATTGAAGTCAACATTCTTTTACCATATTTTTCCTGTATAATCATGAAAAGTCACAACAAAAAGGCTGAAATCTCATGTAGTTGCAGGTTCTAACAATTTTTAACTTGCCTCACAATTTTTCATCTAACTAGGGTTTTACACGCAATTCCTAGGGTACATCCCAGGTATTCTTTGTGGATTTCATTTGTTTTGCGTTTGTACCATTTGATTTTCTATTGTGATTTCACAATTTATTAATGTCCCCATTTTAGCCATACGCTCTTTTGTGTCTGATAGCCTATTTCCGGAAGCCTGTAGGCCAGTCATAAGCTGAAATTAGGGTTTCCACTTTTCAAGAAGGTTTTGAAGGCTTGCATGCGAGATTTTCTGATGCATGTCTAGTGGAGCTTTCTAGGTTTTTGGAGAGCTTCAGGATGTGGTAACATGCATGATGAGATAATGACTTGCATTTTTGGTTGTTTCCTTGGCAATTTTGGAGGCTTGCATGTTGGTGTTTCGCAGTTTGGATTTTGGATTCCTTCTAAGTTTTTAGAGAGTTTCGCGGTGATGTGACATGCAATTGAAACAAAGGATTTTTTCGAACTTAGTATTTTTAATAAGTCACAACGGTTGCCCGATTTGTGCTCAAAATGAGTTTGGAACAACTTACTATTTTTAGCAGTATGCTATTTTTAATAAGTACTATTTTCAGTAGTGCTATTTTTAGCAACAATTCAACAGTTCCGTGCAATGGCTATTTCTGGCAGGGCAGTTTTGGCAGTTTCGTCTCCAACAATCTTGGAGCTTGATTTCGCAGGTTTGGTGGCTTAAGTGATTTTCAATTTTAGACGCTTTAATTGGAAATTATAAAGATAAATAATTACTAAGGCTAATTGGGACGCCACTTAGAAGGGATAAGTGATTTTTATAATGTTTATTAATTAAGCATTTTGGAAGCCTTATGAATTAATGTTTAAGTGAAACTTATTCCAAATGCTAAAGTGGACAATTTCTAGAGGAGGAAATATTTAAGTCCATAATAAAGTATTTTACACTTAATAAGGGGGACGCCTAACTCTTGGAATATTGGCTTTTTTAATAAAGTCTTCTTTCTTTCAATTTGGACGCCATGTCTAGGTGGCTGAGGGAGTTGAAATGAAATGCAAATTGGAAAAGTGAATTTGAATCTTATTTTGGGCGCCCTAATTGAGGAGAAAAGTTATAAATAAGACTTGGCCTTCATTTGCAGTCATCCATTATCTTTATATCGAAATGTTGCTGAAATTGTTTTAGGCTTTGGCTTCGAGAAATGCACACCTCCTAATTCCTTCCTTCCAGTCTTTGTGCTTGAAAGATACTACCTAGCTAGATTTGAGACTGCTTCTCATTCAAAGATAGCAGATTGAGCATTATTGTTGAAGTTTTGATGTTTTTCTCAGTTTTACAGGTTGCTCATTTTGAAGTGCTGAAAGTGATTTTCGATCATAGCTCCATGCATGAATTTTTCATGGTTCTAGGTATTGGCCCATTGTCTAAGTCTATCTAGGGCACCCCTCCTTGCAAAGTTTCGGATTTTATTTTGGAGCCTATGATTTTATATTGTAGGTCGCCCTCTTGAAGGTTATATCTTGCCTATCAATGTCTTGGAATGTGTGCATTAAAATTTTGGGAGGTGTTTGCAGCTGGTTCTCTGTCTAAACTTGGGCTCCTTCTCCTTAGGCTTCATTTGCATCTTGTTTCAGGTGTTTTGGTGGAGTTTTGAGGGAGTTATGAACATTTTGGTGTGTCTCATGTTGCTGGTCTGAGTTTTATACTTGCTGGTTTGTCATATCATATTTTAGTAGTTAGAGTTTTTGGGCTTGTTTTTCATGGTTGTGAGTCTCTTGAAATTTGGAAAGCATTCGATAACATTTGCAGCTACTTGGACAGCAAAAATACCTGGCTCTTGCAGATTTCATTTCATATTGTAAAGTTGTTTCAATAGTACTGATCAGCTCTTTAATATTTCTGCATATTTCTTTTGTAATCCCCACTTTTAGTGGATGAAGGTTGCCCTTGCCACCTTATTTACTTTTTTGCACAAGCTTTCATTCCCACCATTGGTGGAAGAGACGGACATTGCCATCTGTTGGCGTTTAAATTAGCACCTCTCGAGTGTTGATTGTAAACGTTCAGCTATTTCAAATGTTTTGCAACACTTCATTATTTAAAGAGGAGAAGTCCTCTGCTGAAAGCAATGCGTAAGGAAGGGAATGATAAACTAAGGTTCCTATCTTTTTGTACTTCAGCGATAGGACACAAGGGTGCACAAACACAATCTTTCTGACTAAGCTTTTTCTCTAGTTTACTTGATCTTAACTACAACTGTTCTGAGCTTTTAATCTATCAATATCACTCCAAATTAGAAAGCGAGCATGAGGGTATAGGAGCGGGAATGGATTGGTTGGATCACCTAAATTTGCCGTCTCATGAGAATATGGCCGAGGCTCTGAACTCTCGGATATATGCTGGGATAAGGTTGGTACAAGCAAACACTCTTTACGGTAAGCTGGATCTGAGACCTGCCAAAGACGAGGAACCCCTATCCGAGGTATGGGCTAGGAAACGACTTACAAGAAACAACAAATTTACAATGTCTTGGCCGACAAACTTGCTGAGGAGGAACCCCTATCCAAAGTATAGGTTGAAGGACAATACATTAAACAACAACAAACGATAACTGCTAATGACAAATATCCAAGGATGAGGAACCCCTATCCGAGGAGGGAAATGAAATAACAAGCTATTTGATACAAGACGTACAAAAGAACTCAAATATGTAGATCAAAATGCAAGTGCCTTCTGATATTATTCTTCAAGCTTCATCAACAAATTACAAAGGTTGGAACAAAAAAGGCATGAAATCATGCACAATTACAATCCAATAGCGAACTCTCATCAAAGAGTGAACAAATATTCGCTTTCAAAGTTGTTGGCAACAATGGCACAGCAATTTTGCATAGCAAGCAAAGGTTAAACAAACAATGAGCCCAAGGCTCTTATTTATAGAACTCAAAGGAGTGGGCAACCCCAAAATCTCCTTGAGTTAACAATGAGTTCTTGCCAATCAATTAGCAAGATTTATTCCTAAAAAGGGGGAACAAGCAGTTAACTGGAAGACTACCTCAGTTAACTGAAAGTAAACAAAGAGTCAACTGGAAACTACTTCAGTTGACTGAAAGTAAACTAAAGGTGAACTTTAATGTAAAGTATCCCTCCAAAATAGACATCCACATTTGGTGGAGATCTAAGATCCACAAATTATGGAAGCCAATTAGACATCCTTAATCAGTGGGATTTGACAATGCATGATTTATGGGATATGGAGTTAACTTGGAAAGGGGCATCAAGTTAACTCCAATTACATTTAATGTCATCTTGAGTTGACTTGGAAAGAAGCATCAAGTCAAACTCAAGTATCATAAATGTCATTTGGAGGGTGTAGGACATCCTTCTTTGGTGCTTTTACAACTCACCATTAATCAGTAGTGTTTCTATCCATTCGTTGACTTCATCAGCCTCTGGGGAGTTAATGCTTTGTAGAATGATGACGTGGCATCGCAACATTACCTCACCCATTGTGAGTTGATTTTTGAAGTCTATACACTGATATACCTCCTCAAACTTGGTTGATAAAGCTGCACCACCTTGGCTAGCTTGCAACCATCTGGATCATCAAGAAAGGTACTGCGGATGACATCTCTGAACTGATTCTATACAGTGACCATCTCGATGTATTCTCCTCCCTCATGCTGATATTCCATGCAAGGGACTGATATTACCAACATTCTTGCAAAGTTGATAATAGTGGCGACCACCCTTCTGTAGTCAATCAACTCTACTGAATGGGCGTCATAGGCTTTCACCTTATACGCCAACTATTCTTTCCAAGCAAAGAGATGTTGCTTGTTTTCCTCAAAGTAGACTGATTGATATGCCAATTGCAAGTTTGCAATTGTGCTCTCGTCTTCTAGCCTCTTCTCTTCAATTCTTCGTTCTGATTGCTGGATCTCTGCATGAAGTCCATGTGCTCTATCCCGTAACTGGTATAGATTTGCCAGTATACATCTACCTTTGAGAACAAACTCTTCCACTTGATCTCTCAAGTGTTTGTCGTATGTTATCAGTTGTTGATGATTTTGTTCTGCGGGGAGATCTAGCAATCCTACTGGTAAGGCTGAGACGTTCGGGGTGCCATGCATCAAGCTGGAAATGTATGACTTCAGTTGCTGATTTTCAGCTTTTAAGGCTGCTTTTTCTTTTCCATCCTTGGCCATTCTTTCTTGTGCGCTCACCGAAGCTATTCTGAGAAGATCTGCCTCCACTTGTCGTGTAGTCTTCCCGAGGTTAAGTTTAGACAATGTATAGTCTTCTACTTGTACCTCGTGTATGCTTTTCTCTACTGGTGGGGCAGCAGTCTCTATGATAATTTCACAATCTGCATTCCTTTCTATGTGAACTTGCTTCTTCAACTTCTTCGCTGGCATGTCTTGTGTGATGTGGTCGAATTCAGTGAAGTCAAGTTCATAGGAGGGTTTTTCTCTCTTTCTTC
>VDFB02370788.1:31938-71035 GCA_007258455.2 Sequoia sempervirens
CTTATGCCTAGTATGTTCCTTGTTCTCTGCTCTAGCTAATCCAACTCCTAGCCTTCTATCACATTCTCTGTATCCTTAGTGGACTTGTCACTTTCCATTACAATCTCTCCATTGTAGTTGGGCTCTCCATCCTAATCAACTTTGGGATTCTTACTAATAGTGTAGAGTCTTTTGACGCTTTCATCTTCTTTTGCATCATCATTTATAGTGTGTATCTCATCTATATAGGCTCCTTTCATACTAGTGTTCAGAGGCACATAGATTATGTTACTACCACCTTGGAGTATTAGTTCTTCTTGCTTGCATCAAAGATGCCATGACTGTCCACAATGTTAATTTTATGATCAGATTAAGAACACAGAAAATTAATTCAAAATCAGACACAAGAACACAGCAGATACCCTGGGAAAACCCTCCACTTGAGGGAGAAAAACCCAGCCAATAATATCTCTTATATTATTGAATCTCAATAGAAACTCCTTTACAATGAGGCTGATATGAAGGCCAAAATATAAGCACCAAGATTATGATGCAACATAGAAATATAATGATGCAAATCTCAGATAATGTATGACAGCCTTCAATAATGTCGATCTTCTCTTATGGATGAACACGCACTAGATATGAATGAGAATGGAATGAATATGAATGAATAATGGAGTGCAACCAATGGAAATATATACAAGCTGGAGATAGAGACGTGACTCTTCAACAAGTCGGCCTATATCCAAAAGACGTGTTTCTTTAATGCAAGAGGTCGGCCATATAAAAGTCGCAAGTCTTCATAACAAATTGTGCCCATATGAAACATGATGTCGGCCTTAATAAGAAGATCGCACCTTGTCATTAAATCGCACCTTCGTAAAAAATCGAGCCTCTACAATATAGATCGCTGTCTCTATAAATTAAATAGCTTTGGCTATTATTTAATTTATCTCATGTAAAGGAAATTGCTGGAAGAATAATACGACGCTGCTCAATGAACATCAACACACAAACCACTCTAGGTCAAGCAAGACGGGGAAGGGTTTAGGAGTCCCTTCATGTATTTCAGTGACTTTAAAATCTACCTTCTTGATGTATATGAAGCTTACCTCTATGTTCATCTAGGTTCCAAAAGGACATTTGGGAGTTCCATTTTCCAATGTTATATCATAAGGAGTATCATGTAATGTAGGCTCTCCTATCATTTCCTAAATTTTCATTGAGCTTTACATATAAGAGCATGAGCCGCTTCTTAAACTTCTTGGTTGGTTTGATTGCATTTTGGACTTGGGGCTTCCTTCTTTTCTCTTGGTCTTGTTTATTCCAATATTTTTGAGAACTATTCAGTTTCTCCATTAGGTTCTCCTCCTCTGCAATGTTTGTTGATTCTTCCAATCTTTGTACCTCCTCATAAAAGCAAACTTTTCTGTCCTCTTCCTTTCGATTTTTTCTCTGAATTATTTGGATTTGGCTACTAAATTCATTGTAGAATCAGGTGATTCTCAACTCGAAACCCTAACTGAAATCACTGATTTTGTTTGTTTTGATCTTTTGTATTTTTTTTTTTGTGTTTTTTCTGAGGTTTTTGCAATAAACATGAAAGCTGCGATTTTACTAGAAAAATGCTTAAAAATCCAAAATAAATCTAAAGGCATGAAATATGCTTTGAAATTGCTCAGAAGAGGTAGGCGCTTGACTTTATTGAGTTTCTTGAGTACATACAATAAATAAAATGAACATATGAAGGAAAATACAACTTTATTTCTATGGAACCTGATTTACTTGCAGCCTTCAGAAGATAAGAAGAAATGTACGGCTGAGCAAAGATCACAATCTTCAAGCTCTGAAAAATGATGCTGGAGCTCTGTAAACCCTAGGCGCCCTCACTACAAAAGACTGGAAGTAACAAACCCAAGCGATTTCTTCTGTTGAGAAACTACGACCCTTTGCTGGTACAACAGTACGACCTGTACAACAGTAGCAATTAATACAGTACGGCCTCAATGGAAAGTGTTAGATCTCTGTGAAACAAGCTCAAAGGATGCGCCAATGATAACTGATGAAGAACTCTGTGAAAAACCTTCTGCAATCGATCTATTATGTTCAACTGCAATTTTTGTGAGAAGTCACCAAGTAGACAATCTTCAACTGGTATTGCACAGTCTCAGTATGCCAGATTCTGAAGAGGTATCGTTCTCCAAAATCGTTCGTCTGCTGAAACCCTAGGTTTTGCAAACTTCAATGCTCAGAGCAAATAGAAGACAAATTGAATAATCAAATCATAAGAGTTCGATTTGTCTTTTCCTGTGAATATATAGTTTCCTTCAAAAATTCGACCCAATGACTCTTTTTAATAATCATTTAATTAAATGATCAAATTCGTCCTTTTTGACTTAGGAACAAAATAATAATTAAATGGCATCTCATTAATGAATAATAATAATTCATTATATCAAATATCTCACTTTATTATAAAGTATAATAAATACTTTATAATACGCCCTTTTAATTAAATATTTAAATAATTAATAAAGTGACTTTAATATAAAGTCAAAAATATTAATTATTCATTAAACCATTAAATACTCCATTATTTGTCCATCTGACCGTCAAACTGATGAACTGGTCGACTCTAAGCTAGCTAAACCAGTCCCTCACCAAAATAGCAACTTCACTGTCCGACTTTCTAAAAATAGAAAGTCTCAAAACCACGAAGGATCTCAAGGCCCAACTGAAACAATCGCAACAATGAAGCTCTAGAACACGGGTAGCGCCTCAAATGATCCTCTTACACATCGTGCCTCTACGAGGATCGAAATAATAGGCTAACATATATCTAGTCATACTGACTAGGATGGGGACATCACATAAATCATGTTTTCTGTTGGGATTTCTCCCTTCTTCTTTAAATACCTCTTGTATTATCTGCTTCTTGCTTGTGTCAATCCCTTTGCGAGTGATCTTCATAATTCTACTTTTTTGGTTTTTATTATACTCTTGAATAGCCTGCCTCTTCAAGGCTTGTCATGTCTCCGCCATGATCCCACTACCGCAGACTTTCATAAAAAGCATATTTAAATTTACATGGCCAACCACCTTTCTCAAGCCGCATATTTAAGAAATCATTAAATACACACTCTGCTGGCCGACCACAAAATTTATATTGACTAAAGTTAATATATTAAAGGCAGCGATGTTATTAACGGAGTTGCAAAGGTTACGGATGCAGCAATTTTATTAAGGAAGCAATTAAAGGCAGATATTAATATATCGAAAGGCAGTGATCAGTAATTGTCATGCCCCAAATCCCAAACCCTTGTAGCTTGTGCTACTTGATAATGATCGCTGCTAGGGAGTAGAAGCAGCAAAGGGTCGATTAATAATAGGCAAAGTAAATCATGGGCAGTGATAACATAAAGGTATAATTAGCAAGGGATTAAGGCAGCATTTGGAAAGAATATAATTAAGGGAAGTTGGTGCTTGTGTTGGAAGGGATGTGTTCCTTGCAAATGTAAGGATGTTTATGAAAAGAGGCGAGTCTCCTCCAATAGGATATAAAGGGAACACACTTCATTTGTAGAAGGGGAAAGGAAGGAACATTCTCTGAGTATTGCAGCAGATCGAAGCAATCAAAAATAGAAATCTGTATGCAAAAAAGTAGTAGCTATTGGTACAAACAGAGTGTAATATCATTCTACTTATAGCAGAAGAGGAGGAGATACATTAACACGTTATAATCAGAAGATGGCATATCATTTGGAACCTGAGCAGCTATCAAGAAGAAATACAGGTCAATATGGAGATGGTCCGATAAGAGATATATGAAGGCAAATGATAAATCAACAATAAGGGGAGTAAGCCCAATATAATTACATATAAATATATATATAAAAATATATAAGTTACATATAAATATATACGTTCATATAAAGATTATTGGAAGATTGAAATCAATTAGAAACAATTGCATATATATATATATATTATGCAATATATTCATATATATATATATATGCAATAATGATGCTTGCAACAATTATTGAGCCTTATAAGTAATTATGGTTCTTTAATATGAATATGGATAATAGGTTCTTGTTCATTTGATTTACACTAAGCAATATCTTCTAAGTATTAAGAACGGGTCGAACAAGAAGGCAATTGGAGCAGATCAAACATAATTACCTGCACTCAACAGACAAGGGCAGAATCAGTAGTTAATATATATTTGCATCTTAGAACATAGCAATCTTATATTTTAGCTAGTATTCTGGTATGCGCTATTATGATTACTATGAATGATGATATGTTTATTAATCTCTATGAAACTGGATATATTCCAAGAAACCATGGGAGAAGTAGGGAAAGTACGAGTAGGGTGAGCAGATTCTAGATTACTTTCTAAGTATGCCACTACTTGTGGATGGCCAGGGCTTGCCACTTGGGGCCAAGGGGGTGAGCGACCGCCCTTGGGCTTAGAAAGAGGAATCTACGGGCCTCCTATTGTAGCTTTTCCTCAATCTCTACATGGATGGGTTGTTGGGAAGGATTCAAGGAGTCTCAATCATAAGAAGGATGGATAAGGCAGCATGGATAGGGAATGCAGATACAAGTTTACCCACTAAGTAGACCACCTCATGTGGATGGCTGGGGGTTTGCCACTTGGGGCCAAGAGGTATGGTATATCTGCTCTTGGGCTTAGCTGGGATAGCTTCGGGCGGACTTATTATGTTTCCCATCCAATTCCTATTATGGTTAAACTCCCATTATGCATTATGGATATGGCGTAGTTTAAATATATTTGAAATAGTTATGTATTTACGTGGTTCAAATAGATAAGACATTTATTATTATATATGTTGATCATATGAATTATATTCCAATATTATCTAACATGATTGTAGGACCTAAACCAAGATTTATCTTCTTAAAGGATTTAATTGGTAAGTTATAACCCTAACTACATTAAACTTGTGATTCTAAGGCTAGATTTAGGGCAATCCCAAAAGGGGACATTACAATTGGTATCAAAGCTTTAATCCTGCCCGCCTACGGATAAACTGACTTTAACCACCATTCAATTACAATTAACTATTCAACTTTCATCTTAAGAAGGCCAATAATGCATTTCTATATGCATGTGCCTTTCATGTGTATACTTTGCAACTTACATGTATTCATGAGTATACTTTGCGACTTACGTGTATTCATGAGTGTACTTTGTGACTTACGTGTATTTATTTGTATACTTCATGACCTACATGTATTCATGCGACTTATGTGTACTCATGTGTATACTTTGCGACTTTGTGTATTCACGTGTATACCTTGTGACTTATGTGTATTCATGTGTATACTTTGTGACTTATGTGTATTCATGTGTATACTTTGTGACTTTGTGTATTCGTGTGTACACTTCGGTACTTACATGTATTCATTTGTATACTTTGTGATTTACGTATATTTGTGCATTTATGTGCATGCTTCGTGCCTTATGTGTATTTATACTTCGTGTATTGTGTATCTATATGTTTGCTTCATGCCTGATGTGTCTTTAACAAGATTACTCCATGTGTGTTTATGATTACTTTATTATGAAAGTGTTAAAAAATGTTGTTTGTCAAAATGCTTCTTGGGTTGAGAAGCACTAACAAATTGACTTATCTAAAATTGAACTATTATTAGTATCCAAATGCAATAATGAAGAGTTGTAACTATTGAAGTGAAAGATGTGACTCCCTCAAAACTTGTGATATAAAAGGGAAGAGCATCTCATTTGAGAAAGACATCCATAACATCATTGATGAATTCAATTAAAAAGAGAACCTTAAGTAATTTTGCAAATAAATTAATTTAGGTTCTCACGAATAGTGATGGCATGACGAAGGTTGTGGCTCCTAATGTGAGAAAGGTTGTGACTCTTCAAATGAAAGGTTGCGACTCTTCTAAGGCAAAAAGTTGTGACCCTTCAAATATGAAAGACTATGACTCTTTTATAACGAAGGGGGGTGACTCATTTGTGAAGGGGGTGACTCCTACAAGAAATGTATATAAAGGAATAAATCTAGATTGAAACAAGTATTAAAACCTAACTGAGTACAAAACATGTTTGTACATGATGTCAAGCTTTTTATGAATATTGAATGGCCAAAATCATAAAATGTCTTAAGGTACAATTTGCACATATACAATGAGGATTCAATAAATGCATTCCTAACATCATGAGGTATCCGTTTTATGATAAGCATTACCATAGGGTTTACTCATACCTGTTATACATAACATAGCTATTCCATTTATGGCTTCTATTGCAATTAGGGAAAGAGAATTATTTAACTAAGCTTTTTATGAATATTGAATGGCCAAAATCATAAAATGTCTGAAGGTACAATTTGCACATATACAATTAGGATTCAATAAATGCATTCCTAACATCATGAGGTATTCATTTTATGATAAGCATTACCATAGGGTTTACTCATACCTGTTATACATAACATACCTTACTCATGCATATCCCCCAACAATCCAGCCCTTGAGATCTCTTAAATTGCTGAAAAGACTCAAGCCACTTCATTGACAACATTTATGCTAAATAAACATCCAAACAATCGTCCATGCCAAACACCATATTTTTGAGCAAAGGTAATGAAGATAGCTCAACTCTTTAGGAACTAGTTATATAGAAAATATTTGAGATAATTTCATCCTAGGCTCCTCTTCTCCTAAGTAATTTTTCTTTCTCTATATCCATGATTTAAGGTCAAGGGCAACAAGATTAGATGTCTAAGATAAATTTGATACAAATCAAGCTACAACAAAATTATTACATAAGCCTATGCTAAGTTACATTATGGGTCCATTACCCACAAATCCTAGGATCATTCTCACCTTTCAAACTTGGGATAAATTGATATTGTTTAAAAGAATTAGGTAAAATAAAACAATACTCTCCCAAGATATGAAAGTAAATTTAGTACCAAACATAGGGATATGTCAAAGGGGAGTAATAACCCCAATTGGTATTCCTATCGTTTGTTGAGAATGCTAAACTTTTGTACATCTTTCATTTTATTGGACTTGATCAATCCAATAATGTGTACTTAAGCATTATCTAGAAAAAAATGTACATATGAGTCAATGATAAGAGAATATATGATTGGAAGATGTTTTAGGCTATTTTGCATTACATCCTCAAACAAACTCACCTCAAAACTTGGTTTGAATGTTTATGTGAAATGAAGTATACTTTATCTCATAGTTGAAAAACTCGACTCGGCAATAACTCGACAAACCCAAAAATTTTAAAAACTCTGACTCGGCAAAAACTCGGGGAAAAACTCGGCAATAAAATTTATCGAACATTTGAAAATACACAATTTTTTAAAATATTCTTACAAAACAAACATATAAACTGAATTTTTATAGCATATTACTGATTTCATCATAATAAGGCACATCATAATAAGATTAATTTTATTATTTTGAATAATTTATAATTTTATACATTTTGTCTTGAATATCTTATTTTATATTTTATATTTATTATTTATAACTATATACCAAAATTTGGATCAAAACTGGATAATAAATAAACTATAAGTTAATAACTTAATGTAAAATTTAATAATTATATTTTTCATATATATCAAAACTTGGATTCAAAATGGCATATAAAATTATAAATTACTCACATAAAAATTAAAATTAAAATTATTAAATTACTCATATAATAATAAAATATAAATTACCCACATGAAAACATTATATTGCAAAATACAAAATAAATTACTATATGAAAATATTATATGAGTAATTTAATAAAATTATAAATTACTCATATGTAATTTAATAAAATTATAAATTACTAAAAACATATGAAAACATTACTCATGAAAACATTATAAATTACTATCAAAATATAATATAATAATTAAAAAATTCAAAATACAGTCTACTACAATATAGACAGATTAAAAATAAATTAAAAAAAAAAAATTCAATGAAAATCGTGAGATTAAAAATAAATAAAAAATTGAACTCAATGAAAGTCGTGTAATAAACATAGGCGCATTAAAAAAAAATTGTTTTTAATCATTTCGACTTGCAGAGAAATCCGTATTTTATAAATGGCGGAATAAAAAATGCATAAAAATGCCCGTCTGTGTGTGATCGCTTGCCGCGTGCTAGTCGCGCGGCCTGCTCTTTGTTTTTTGACGTCTTCTTCTGCCTTCTTCACCAATGAAAGATCATGGGAAAAGTCATTTTCCTTCTGCTTTATACCCACCCTAATCCCGTTTTTTCAGATGTTTTTCATTTGTTAATCGCGTTTTGGCGCTTTGAAACCAAAAATGCCGCGCGTTTATGGTATTACTCGTGTGCGAAGTTATGAAGCGATTTACTCGCCACCATTGATGACGCTGAGTACTCGCGAAGTCAGCGATTTTGAGCATTTTTTCATCTATACTTTATCTAAGGGAAATTGTCATTTGATTGTTTAGAGGGGATACAACCTATAGTAAAGGACACCTAGATCCCTTACTCAAATAACAATTGACCTTGCACCAAAGAGTAGGATCTTGATATTCACAACTCCCATTCTCCATCATGATAAAACAACATTTTTCTATCATTCTGGATTTCCAATTTGCCTAGAATCCTTGAGGTACTGAAATGAGAAAAAACTTGTCTTAAATAATAGGTTTTATCAATTCCCAACTCTTGGTTTTTTTGTTGAGAGTTATTGGGAAATAGTAGTACATAAGACAATAAATTATCCTCATACTTTAGAGGATAGAATTAACCTTGTTAGTAGTATACCACTCTCCAAGGACATCATTGAAGTATTAAGATCAAACATAACTAGCTACAAAGTTTTCAAATCCAAATTACCTCACAAGAAGGAGCAATACAAATCTACAAGGTTGATTTGGGATCTGGGTAACTTCATGAGCATCCTAGATTGTGATTGCTTGAGGACAAGCAATCTTGGGAAGGGCAGACTGTGATGTCCCCACCATGATCCAACAATCGTAGACTTTCATAAAAAGCATATTTAAATTTACATGGCCGACCACCCTTGTAAGGCTACATATTTAGGAAATCGCCAAATACACATTCTGCTGGCCGACCGCATAATTTATATCGACTAAAGTTAATATATTAAAGGCAGTGTTTTTATTAAGGGAGTTGCAAAGGTTAAGGAAGCAACAATTTTATTAAGGCAACAATTAAAGGCAGATATTAATATATCTGTAATGTCCCCTTCCTAGTTAGTTTGTTTTGTAGTAGGTTTAGCCTATCATTTCGATCCTCGTAGGCTGACATTTGTGGTTAGAGGGTCTTCTATTGTAGTTACCCAGTGGTAAGGGACATTACTCCACATTCTAATTCAGGTTTGGGCCTTTGCAGATGTTCACAGAGTAATATTTTGGCACTTACTAGTTATAGTAAGTCAGGCTATTAGGGCATACTATTTCTGGCAGGGCATCTGGTTCAATTGGTATTCTCAGACTCGACCCAGTTTGGCAGTTGAATTAGCAAATGGGTGATAATTGGAGCATTTAATGATAATTAATTAATTATTGATATGACTTTATATTATAAAGTCAAATTATAAGAGATTGATGATTAAAAGGAATATTATAAAGTTATTAAATGACTTTATAATAAACTGGGGCCATTATTATTTAATGAGTAATTAATACTCATGGAGAAAGTACGCCCACTTAAAGATTATTTTCCTAAGTCTTCAAAAGGGAGAATTAATTATCATTAAAACATTATAAAGTGCTTTTTGGGGAATCGAGCTTTTGAGAAGGGTATTAATTTGCTCAAAGACAAATCAAACTCATAATGTGATTATTCTAATTTGTCTTATTTTCTCTGAGAACTTTGGAGTTTGTGAAGAAACAAGGGTTTCTTCAAATTCGTGCAATTTTAGACTTTGGAGAACGAAACCTCTTCAGAGTCGAGCTTTCTGAAGTTGTGAAAGATCAGCTAAAGATTGCTCATAGAGTTGGCTTCATCCAGAAGTTGAATTTGTGCATATTGGAAAATATTTGCTTTGGGGTTTGAATCGATTTCATCAAAAGAAGAGTACAATTTGATTGGGCTTCATTTTGGTTGCTTCTGGCACTCTTTATTCTTCAGCTGTACCTTCATTTATTGCTGCTGTCAGGCCGTACTTTTCCCAGCAGTAGGGACATCTTTTCATGAGAAGCCAAACGCGTCTTCTTTCAGCTTCCAACCTTCTTCATAGGTGACGCCTAGGCTGGAAGAGTTTGGATCAGGCAAATTCAAGAGGGAGAAACAAGTTTACAAGGTAGGCCGTACGATTTGTGATCTCCTTCAGGCGGCTGCAAGCAAAAATCAGGTTTTCTTAATAATGCATTGGTTGCCTTTTTGTATGCATGTATTGTTTTTGGCATTGTAATCACTTATTGAGAATAAGGAAGATATTTGCAACTATTATAGGCGTAGTTTGCTTCAGCATTTTTCTTACCGTTGCAATTTCATTGGTTTGGCATCTCTTATTAAAAAATAACAAAAAAGCATATATGTGCAAAAACCACAAAAAAACTACAAATTCATCAAAACGCAAAAGCAACCTGCATTCTTCATCATTAGTTTGGGGTTGAGAGACACTAGGTCTCTTACAATATCGAAAGGCAGCGATCAGTAATTGTTATGCCCCGAATCCAAAACCCCTGTAGCTTGTGCTACTTGATAATGATCGCCGCTAGGGAGTAGAAGCAGCAAAGGGTCGATTAATAATAGGTAAAGTAAATCATGGGCAGCGATAACATAAAGGTATAATTAGCAAGGGATTAAGGCAGTGTTTGGAAAGCATATAATTAAGGGAAGTCAGCGCTTGTGTTGGAAGGGATGTGTCCCTTACAAATGTAAGGATGTTTATGAAAAGAGGTGACTCTCCCACAATAGGATATAAAGGGAGCACACTTCATTTGTAGAAAGGGAAAGGAAAGAACATTCTCTGAGTATTGGAGCAGATTGAAGCAATCAGAAATAGAAATCTGTATGCAGAAAAGTAGCAGCTATTGATACAAACAGAGTGTAATATCAATCTACTTATAGTAGAAGAAAAGAGGAGATACATTAACACATTGTAATCAGAAGATGGGATATCATTTAGAACTTGAGCAGCTATCAAGAAATATAGGTGAATAAGGAGATGGTCCAATAAGAGATCTATGAAGGCAATTTATAAATCAACAATAAGGGGAGTAAGTCCTATATATATATATAGATGATCATAGTTGGAAGAATCGGCTCAAAAAAAACTCACCAAGCCAAAAATTGGAGAGTCAACAAAAACTCGGAGAAAACTTGGCAAAAAACTTGGGAACTTAAAAAATTGCTTAAATTTCATTAGAAACGTCGTTTTTTGCAAAATTCAATGACAAGATGAATCCAATGAGTCCATAAATGAGTTCAAAAGTGTTTTCTATTAATTTTGATTGACTTTAATTCAAATTGATTACAAAATCGTATTCTCATGCGGAATCCCGATGGCTAAAAGCCTGAAAGTTTGATACATGAAAACAGTAAAACTAGAACTAGAAGCAAATACTAAACAGTAACTAAATACATCATGCTAGACTTTCCTCTTCCCTAGTCTAGCAACAGCTAGGGAAGGGGTGGGTCCTCTAGTCCAGCCACGTGTGCGTGATGGCAGTGGCGGTGCTACTGCTGCTAACTCCTCGGTTGGCATGGAAGGCTGTGGCTTAGACTCGACCACCATCCTGGAAGTATTTGGCTTTGGCAGACTCTCATCCACATCCTCATGAATGTCCAACCCTACATCTCTTGATGCACCCACATCCTACATTGCCAGTGTCTCGAAGTCAAGGATCTCGTCTGCGGTAAACATTTGAGGCTGCCCATCTCGCCCTATCCAATCACTGTAAAGATCTATCTCATCTAAATCAATAGGATCAAGTGATTTTTCTTCTATTCTCTGTGCGCAACCGAAGGTTGTATTGCACAAAGACAAGGTCATTGAGGCGCTGTTCCTCTTCTTTGTGTGAATGGCCTCGAACAAGCTCCAATTGTGCTCACAACTGGATGCACTATAAGGCTGACATAGTATGCAGAGGGCAATATTTTGTAGATGTGGGGTATTTCCACCCCAACTTTTCCACCAAACCTCTGCAAAATAAATAAATATTGAAGAGCTAGAAAACAAAGTCAAAGACTCAAAAGTCAAAACACATTATCAAATTATAAGATGCATGTGAAATAAACTTAAAAGTTGAAGACTCCCAATTTTATACTTGGTGGCTGAGTTGTTCTTCCTCTAATAGCTACCTCCGAAGAAAAGAGATTACCCCTTGCTTCCCTGTAGATATCCAACTCGCTAACGATGAGGTCTCTCATTTCAACCGTGGATTCCATCCTCTGGATGCATGTTGTGAGCCCCTCCATAACCTCTCCATTGGGATTGGAGAAGCTCTCTGAGAAGAGATAATTAGGGTTGAGGAAGTACCCTGCTGCATGGATGGGTTGGTGGAGTTGATTGTTCCACCTCCTATCAACAATCTCCCATATGGGATCAAATTTGAGGCTATCCCCCATGTAATAACTTTTGATAGCCTCCTTGGCCCTATCCATGGCCTCATAAATGTATCCCATTGGGTTTTGATCCCCATCTACCAAGCGGAGGACTCTAACCAAGGGCTCCGACACCTAGATTAAAAATACAAAAAGATCAAAGTTAGAAATTTATAATGAAAGGCTTAAAGTTAAATTAAAAATATATATATATATATATATATATATATATATATATATTCAACTTGAGTTTAAAATTAAAATGAAAGTTTTGAAGTTACCTTCACGATCTCTGTAGCTTTTTGTGCAAACAAGGTGTCGAAGACTATTGCTGAAATTCGCTCTCCTTCAGGCTTCTTTGAATATGTGGAGTCATTCCATGCTTGACTCATGAACATTTGTTTTAAAGAGCCCAAAGAAAATGCTTTGCAACGTTAGGAAAATCGTTGCAAACCTTGTGGCACCCGATCTCACCAACTCTTTCCCTCGCGTATGCTCTCCCATCAAATTAAGAAGCCAAGGGTGATTGTAGATAAATTTTGTTATGCTCCTTGCATCATCTACAATTGGTGCCACCCAAACAAGTTTGCCTATGTCCTCCAAAAGAAGGTCAAGGTAATGGGCCGCACAAGGTGACCAAAAGAGTGATGGATGTCTAATCTCAAGCATTCTCCCAGCTGCCACATACGTTGCTGCATTATCCGTGATGATTTGCACCACATTAGTAATCCTCACCTCCATCACAACTTCTTCCAACAATGTACACAATGTATATGCAATTTTTATCTTGTTGGAAACATCCACCAATTTCCAAAACACAACTTCACCTTTGGAAGCAACCAAAAAATTAAGGATGGTGCGGTTTCTCCCATCTGTCCACCCATCGGAAAGAATGGTGCAGCCATATTTCTTCCATTTATTTTTTTGTTCTTCCACCATATTCATTGCCCTTTCGGTTGCATTTGTGAGCAACCTGCAAGTACAAAGTAAAATAATTAAATAAGTACAAAATTGTAAGTTTTAAACAAAAAATAGCTTGAATTCAACATAAATTAATTTAAAAATTTAAAGAACATAAACATAGCATAAAATTTAAGTTGACTTACCTCCCACTCAAATCTTTGCGAGAAGGCAGCTTGTAGCCTTTTCCCACAACTGTCAATGCGGTGACCATATTGTGCCAATAGGGACTACTCGCCACATTGAATGGTATGTTATTGAAATACCAGAAGTCTGCATATGCCATGTTGGCATGTTGATGCACCTCCTTGTTCCACCCAGTAGCCTCCAATGACATATGTGCTCTTGGAATGTTTCGTAGCACAAAAAAACTTTGTGGGTTGCTTGAAGATGAAGGTGATGGTGACACTGGCACTCTACTCGAAGTAGATGAAATGGGGGGCCTAGAGGACGGTGTGGATGTGGCTATGCCATGAGTGCGAATCCGTGGACCACAAAGAGAGCTCACAATGCCAATAACTACTTCCTCATCTGACTCTATCTCCACTTGCTCGGCCTCGGGCTCTTGACCATGTCCACTAGCTATGGCTCTTTTTCCCCTCTCCCTTTGCATTTTTCTTTCCTTGGCAACTGAAAGTAGGGAAAGCATCTCTCTTCTAATCTCTTCTTTGCCCTTCTCACAAGGCTTGGCATCACGCTGAGGAATGTCTGCAAGATGGTATTTGAGGCGATTTATGCCTCCATGATATGTATTCTTACATTCACTGCAAACAACTGTTCCAAGTACCGGCCCTCTCACAACATACTTCCACGTAGGGTCTCTAGCCCCTGGAGGACAAGTGCCTGGAACCCATGATGGTGTGGGCACTGATGGGGCGGAACCTGAGGTTGAACCAGAGCCAAAAGCCATTATAGTGTGTATTCAATCTACACATACAAAAAAAATCTACAACATATTAGTTTTTTTAATACAAAAAATTAAAAAAAAACCTAAATCATTAAATTTTTTTTCTAAATTTGATTTAAATTGATACAAATGTGTTTAAATGAATTATAAATTAACATAATAACATTATTAACTAATCTAAACATTCTACACAAAAAATGAAGTTGGGTTTGAAAATTTCAAAAAACAGTGAAAAAAAAAAGAAAAAATCAACAAAAGATTGTGATGAATCTTGTTTTCTGGATTCTAAATGCAAAAAAATTGCTTCTTTGTGCTCTATCATGTCTTTTTTTCAATTTGGAATGAGTATTTTGCAAGAAAAATGAAAGAAAATGATTAATCAAAAAGAAAAAAAAAACAAAAACCTTACCTGTGAATTGAATTTGCCTTGAAAATCTGCACAAAATGGCATTTGAATCTGCTCTCCTCAATGGCAGATCGTTGGAAATGATGTCTCCTGGCTTGGGGGGGGGGGGTGTTAGCTCTCCACACAAAGTTTAAGTGCTTTTTGAAATAAAATAATACTCAAAAAAGACGTTTCAACCTTTAATTGTTGTGCAGCCGAGTTCTTTGCACGCACTCGCGAGTTTTTTGAAAAACTCGGAAAAACTTGTCTAGTTTGACTCGGCGAGTTAACTCTATAAAAACTCGCGAGTTTTTAAAAAATCGGCGAGTTTTCTGCGAGTCTTCTATCTATGTACACGATTATGCAATAATGATGCTTGCAGCAATTATTGAGCCTTCTAAGTAATTATGGTTCTTTAATATGAATATGGATAATAGATTCTTATTTGTTTGATTTACACTAAGCAATATCTTCTGAGTATTAAGAATAGGTCGAACAACAAGGCATTTGGAGCAGATCAAACATAATTATTTGCTCTTAGTAGACAAGGGCAGAATCAACAGTTAATATATATTTGCATCTTAGAACATAGCAATCTTATATTTTAGCTAGTATTGTGGTATGCACTATTATGATTATTGTGAATGATGTTATGTTTATTAATCTCTATGAAATTGGATATATTTTGTGTTTGTAATTCTCACCAAGCAACCATGGGAGAAGTAGGGGAAGTACGAGTAGGGTGAGTAGATACTAGATTACTTTGTAAGTACTCCACTCCATGTGGATGGCCGGGGGCTTGCCACTTGGGGCCAAGGGGGTGAGTGACCACCCTTGGGTTTAGAAAGAGGAATCTATGGGCCTCCTATTGTAGCCTCCTATTGTAGCTTTTCCCCAATTTCTACATGGATGGGTCATTGGGAAGGATTCAAGGAGTCTCAATCATAAGAAGGATGGATAAGGCAACATGGATAGGGAATGTAGATATAAGTTTACCCACTAAGTAGACCACCACATGTGGATGGCTGGGGGTTTGCCACTTGGGGCCAAGAGGGATGGTGTATCTGCTCTTGGGCTTAGCTGGGATAGCTTTGGGCGGACTTATCATGTTTCCTGTCCAATTCCTATTATGATTAAACTCCCATTATGCATTATGGATATGGTGTAGTTTAAATATATTTGAAATAGTTATGTATTTACATGGTTAAAATAGATAAGACATTTATTATATATGTTGATCATATGAAATTATATTCCAATATTATCTAACATGATTAGAAGACCTAAACCAAGATTTATCTTCTTAAAGCATTTAATTGGTAATTTATAACCCTAACTACTTTAAACTTGTGATTCTAGGGCAAGATTTAGGGCAATCCCAAAAGGGGACATTACAAGGCTTGCCTCCTCCTTATACTCTTTTTCCAATCTCTCCTCTGTCATAGAGGGTTCTCCCATTTCTATCTTATTTTCTTTTTCCTTTTGGCATTGCCTTGCGTTAGGTCCCTCCCTCTTGGGGATTTTCATCAATGCTTTTGCTTTGTGCGATGCATTAGGTTCTAATAATTCATCACTTTTGGTTTAGGGGTTGGCCCATTCTTGTAATTTTGTGCAGCCTTTGGACAACTGAATACATCATGGGAATTTGAAATATGCTAACCAATTTTTTCGAAGGATTTTCACAACATAAACCAGCACTAGCCAACTGGATTAGCATTAGCATCAAACTAAATCCAAGCTTAAAAGAAACTCAACGCCAAGAATGCACACTCAATCCAAATGAAGGAAAGGTGTTGACATATGGCGGAGAAACTAAAGAACAGTACTTGAATGAAACTACTCAACGTCAAGAATGTGCACTCAAGATCCCACTGAGGGCGAGGTGCTAACATATGACGGAGTGATTAATTGAAATTGAAACTAATAGGCGGATAACCAGCCATGAAGCTACAACAATCTAATTCGTCCGCTGCGGCGGGCATCCACTGAATAGTGGGGATTCACCACTTGAGAGTGGGTACAATGATATAACAAGTTCGTTCTCCGCACTGGCGGTAAACCGTCCAGGGGTAATTAATAAGAAATAAAACAAGTAGTTGCAGCAATAACATGGGTTGGATTAGTACTACTAAATCACAACCTTACAATTCAAAAGACTGCAAAAACAAGTATTACAATGATAGAGAAATAAGACTAGAAGAGAAGAATGAATTCTAATGATGTTCCTTTACTCTTCCAATGATAGAATTATGACCAAAACAGAAATCATATGAATCTGATATAAAAACAGAGTTTCTGGAATTCTGATCAGCAAACTGTAAACTCATAAAATGTTCATAACTTCATCAAATTACCTCCGTTTCGAATGAGATTGAATGCAATGGACTTCTGGAAGGTAGGCGACCATGCTAGGATGAAGAAACAGCAACAAATCTTGATCATTAATTCCTGGCACACTTCCCAAGACACTCCAAATGGTACGGCCCTTGAAAAGGGCGATTTGCTTCTTAAAAATCAGAATCTCCAAAATAAAATCTCATACTTGGTGGAAAGGGGCACCCATGGCAAACAATGACATTTCAAAAATACCCAGAAGCAAATAAAAATTATTCAAAGAGCTGCATACATTTTACACTTTCAGCTGTATGTGAACCAGCAACTCAAAACTGACAAAAACTCCAGAATTCTTCAATCAAATGAGCTCAATCTGCTAGTCTGATATTGAGAAGCAGCAATGTAGCCAACTAGGTGTTATCTTGCAAACACGAAATTGGACGAAAGGCTAGGAGGTTGACATCCTCGAAGCAAAATATCAATTGTCATTCCGACAGCATAACTTTAGCATAATTTTCATGGATACAAGGCTGGAGCAAAACCCTTCATTAAATAGAAGCTCACAAAACTCCTCAAATTCCTGAGAAAGCACACCAAAAGACACAGGAGTCTTTTCAAATTTCCAAAAACAATTAATTCCTCAAGGTGGCGTCCCTTTTTGCATAATATGAACTTCACTTTAATTTAAAATTATCTCTTTTAAAAGTGGCGTCCACTTTTCCCAAGGCATTTGATGATAATTGAAATATATTAAACACCCCATGAAGGCGTCCCCCTTCCAAGTCCCTCTTTTTAAACACAACTTAAAGTTGTTCTCCTAGGCCAAGGGGTCAACTGCAATTTAAAACATTAATGCCTTTATTTATGAAATTCACCAAATAAAACTTCTAGAAGCCAGAGTCTGACTTCAAATAATTGCTCCAACTGGGAATGAAGTCCTGAAAGATGACAATCTTCATACTGCCAAAATTAGAATTTACTATAAATAGTAAACTCCCTGAAAAACCTTAGAACCTCAGAACTGGAAACCCTAATTTTACCTCAAACAAGCCTACAGGATTCGGAATAGGCTGATGAGTGTCATAACAGATCACTGATGAGAAGGGGACATTATAGAATTATCACCACATAATCCACTTGACTCTCTTTTCTCCTTTTCTTTCCTGCATTCTTTGGCATAATGCTCAGATCTATTGTAGCTAAGGCATGTGACATCTTCTCATTGCTTGGCCTCTTCCCCTATTGCAGCCTTTATTGTTGCTATAATACGCACCACGACTTCCACCTTGATCACTCTCTTTATGGTATTGTGGGTTTTGATTAGGCCCTTAGATTTGTGGAACCCCCTGGTTTACACAATTCATTTGTATTGTGTAGGGGTTGGCCATGGTTCATATATTAGTCTTTTTGCTGCATTTTGAGCTTTGCTCAATCTATATGGATGCTTGACATAAGCCCCATTGCACCAAGGCTCACAACTACTCTTTCCACCATAAATTAGTAGTGGGCAATCATTTGTGGCATGATCGTTCCATTCTTTGCATAATCCTCACCACAAACTCCTTGGCTTTGTGTGCTTTGTGCCATATTCCAATCTTAATTCGATAGCTCTTTTTTGTGCCCTCAATTATTGGACACTCATTTTTAAGTTGTTCCTTATTACAACAATGGGTACACCATATCTTATTTCTTTTGGCAAGAGGGGATGTTCCCTTGTCTCCTTTTGCCGGGATCTCTTGTTTCAACTTCAATTATTGTAATTCTAACAACTACTCCTCAATCTCAAAGCTATCAGTTGTTCCTCCATTTCTCCTCCAAGATTGGGATTCTATGTGGGTGGCTATCTCTAGTGCATCTATGTAGGATTGAAAAATCATCCATCTACTGCTGCTTTGATGTATGGTATCAATCTTGATATGAATCATATTATTCTTGTTTTTTTTCTTTAACATTTACCTCTTTTTGCTTATGCTTTCTAAAGGGACATTCGATGATTGTGAATATTATTCAAAAATTCCTTTGTAAGATTGGCCCATGTTTTATTGTGATTAGGACACTCCTTGTACCATTTTAGGGCATCCTCCCTTAGGGTTCCCTCAAAGTCATACAGTTTAAGTTGGTCATGAACAAGCTTGGACATGCTTTAGTATGAATCCAAAATAAATAGCTGTTTACTAGACTCCATTGTAACCTTCCCAAAGATTGGAAGCTTGAACTTGCTTGTGGCCATGTCTGATGGTGAAGTAGGTGCATTAGATGTGTTCTTTTGTTTTTCAGGTTCCTTCCTACTTCGCCTTTGTTAGTATTCTTTGGATCTTGACTTCACTTTGGATTCCCTTCTCTTCACTTTCTTAGGCTATATCCACCTTTCTACAACTTTTTGTTGCTTCACCAATTTTCTTCTTCTACCCTTGTTTTTGGGCAATTCTATCTGTCATACCTCCAAAATTGCAACACTAAAGTATAAAAGAAACCCAAGCGTTGAAATGCAAATAAATAAATAACAATATAAATATTAAAAATATAAATATAAATATATATATTAACAATTTAATATTATTATAGTATAATATTATAAATATTAAAAAGTATATATATATTAACAATCTAATATTATTATAGTATAATATTATAAATATTAAAAGTTATTTATATTTTTAATATTTATATTGTTATTTTTTTATTTGCATTTCAATGCTTGGGTTTCTTTTATACTTTAGTGTTGCAATTTTGGGGGCATGACATATAGAATTGCCCAAAAATAAGGACTGAAGCAGAAAATTGGTGAAGCAACAAAAAGTTGTAGAAAGGTGGATATAGCTAAAATAAAAGCTAAAATAACTCCCTATAGGCCTACAGAGCAGCAAAGACAAAACACCATTTTATGCACACATTTGGCAAACAAAATGAAGCAAACAAGCATATAGAAAATTTGCAAGTGAACATAGAGTGTACCTCACCATGCTGCTGTACAAAATGAATAAACATATTAATTACCTGTGCTTGTGAGAGTGTGCTTCTCCTCTCTTGTTTCTTCCCTTTCCCCAAATACTGAACCAAGAACTTGCAAATTTCTCTCCCTTTTAAATTGCCAAATCCACAAATTTCTTCCACTTTTAAAATGCCAAATCCGCAGGTATTTGTTCATCCACGCAAAACCCTTGACCAATCCTTTCAAACCTGATTTTATCTGTGCAAGAGGGTTTATGCTTTCAACACAGATCAGATTCCCTTATAAATGAGAGGATATCCCCCAAAATCTACTGACGTACCATTATTTATGACAGATCCTCTCCTCTTCTACCAACCGCGCCCCTTTCTCCTCCACATGCAATGAATCCAAATAAAAATTCCATCTGCCATACACAAGGAGAAATGAAATAAAATGAAAGTATTTAAGTCTCCAAACCCTAGGAGGAATATAATAAGATGCTCTAAGCAAGGCGTTGGGCCTGAAAACCCAAACACCACATTCAAGGGTAAAAATAAAAAAATCATATCACCCAACTACTCTGGCTGAAAATAATAATAAGAGGAAACCTTTTTAAACTAAAAAGGACAATCCAAAAGCATAAGAATACATATGATAAAACACTTATCCTTACTTCCAAAAGAGTAAAATAAATAAATGACAATACGAAGTATTCACCCATGCACACAAAGAATTTACAAAGGCCAATTACCAAGGAAGTAGACCAAACTCACATGCAGGTTAAAAGACATGTCATAGCAAAACCTAAATTATTTAATGGCTAAGGGTTTGTTGATTTAAGAATTTTGGGGTTTCACACATGGCTTACTAGGATGTGGCACTTAGAGTCATCTTCATTCTTGCTTGATTCTACCTGTATCCTGCACACTCATTGAACACATCAAATACATGTATGGTAGAGATAGCCGAAGCACTAGTATTACTAATCGTATATACACTATGTAAAACAAGCCTCATACTTTCAGGTAACACATCTGTAGCCAAATGGAACCACAATGATCAATACCATTAAACATCATTATATATTTTTTAAATAATAATATCAACTAATCTCTTAAGTCCAGAAAGCATAAGAAAATCCAACCAAAATAATAGTTAACTCAAATAATGAGATACAAATGCCTCTAATTTGAGTTAGCATAAACACCCACCATCAATATGACCCACTCAATCCAATCATCAATACCTAAATGTAACTTATACATACATGATGTAGGCAAGCACAAAGCTAATCTAAATCTGTTTTGAAATTTACCTCAACTTACTATTCACAGTGGTTAAATCAATATCAGGCACATGTTTCCAAGTATAGCTTATCATATCGAACATGCATTAGAGTCTTAAGTCAAGTCCACATGGTAGCAACAAGATTGAGCATTACAAATAGACTTGTAATTTTCTAGTTTTTGGATGAGAACTTCTTAATTTTTTATTTGTAGTAGATAAAATTCTCGTCAGATCCCAAAGAGGTACTAGTGCAAAGAGAAACAATAAAAGGTTTTCAGATGTCAACACTAAAGTTTTATTAATTGATTGAAAATATAGCCATCTTTGAGTACCTCCATACCATGTTTTTAAGAATATTTGCATTCCAGTTCTGGTGTCCATCTGCCATGTCCAGGTGATTATGGTTCAAAATTTAATTGTCTATGTCATGAAGATGATTGTGGAATATTAATATAATTAATCTCTGCTTTCATTGCCATCTTATTCGGTACTTTAAAATGTTGGTTTTAAGTAGCATTTTTCATTAGTTGAAGTTGCATGGCCATTGTATAATTGCTGTTTTTTATAGATTTAATCTATTTAATTTCCAGTCTTCCATTTTTTTGAAAAATGGCACACTGGTAGCCATCCTCATCTCCATACCAGTACCAGTCTGCATCTCCTGTAACTATAGGTCCATGCATGTGTTGCACTAACTTTCCCAAGAATCACTTGCCAAAACCTTTCTGAGAATGAGTTTAGTATAATGAAACTACCTTTTCTTATTGGGGTAAAGAAAATAGCCAAGCCAAGATTTTAACAGGTACAAAATGTAGAATTCATGAATCAATTTTATTTTCGGATGGTGCATGCATAAGTTAGTTTTAAACTCTAAAATTACACTTGTATCTCAACTAAAAAACTCTGGTTTACTAGACAGCACAATTCTTTTGAATTTCAACTGTTCTCAGGAGAGTTGGAATGAATACCATTGAAAATTATCTGTATGCATCTTCTCTATTCTTGTGAATATTACTCATTTATGACAGACGATACATGCACTGGAATTTTGCAGGGGTTGCAGGTGGTACAGCTTCTGGAAAGACTACAGTTTGTGAAATGATCATCCAGCAACTCCATGATCATCGTGTAGTTCTTGTTCATCAAGTAAGGTCTATGAAATGTTTCAGCTTTAACATGGTATTTTTCCATGATTAATGTGTTTTTCGCTAAACATTTCAAAGACTATAAAGGTTACATGCACTGGTGGGCACACAATCTGAAATTAAACGAAAGATCCTTATTCAATTCCATAGAACCATAAGATGAGACTTTGGAGTTCAGTTTGCAATTAGATGAATATGTTTTCCAGTTCCAGCTTGCTAACTCAGCTAGAAAATAATCAAGTGGCTAGTTAGTTTGTTAGGGGGAATCCTGTGCCAGACTGGTATTCCTGTAAAGGTCTATGAAGTGTATTTATGTGTAATTTTACGATCAAAATATTTGTGTAAGTATCCCTTTAGTTGTGTGAGTTAATAGGTATTCTTGTAGTGGATGTTTAAATTACTTTTTCCCTGTAGAGTGTAGAACAATTATCTAGTCTCTATCACTGTCTATTTTAATTCGCAGATACCCAAGGAAGATGACACTCAGATAACTAATTTGTAAGGCCTGCAAATCCATCTTGAAGGAAGAAGAATTTAAAGATTAGTGAGGTATGCAGTATCAAGATGAGAAGTGTATAGATTATAAGAGATGACGGTAATATACTCATTGATGTGAAATAAAACTGTTCTGGAAACTGATTTAAAGACGGGACAACTGAAAACAGATCCATCACATGATACATAACTAAGGTTTGTTAAGAACATTTTATGGTTGCTTCCAGACATTTGATCATTTGCCACTGATCTTTCTAGAGACAAGGATTTTCTCAGATGTGAATCCTTGTCTCTAGAAACAGGACAGTCAAACTGAGAAAATGTTTGGGTCAAACACAATGCTCCCTAAACTTCATTAAAAAGTATGATGTTGGATATTAAAATAAACCCTTTGTAGATATGCCTTCTATGATGCAGTATCAGTAGAAAAGAGGTTGGAACCTTTCATCATTAAATGCTTTGTTGAACTCATGTATCTGATCGTATTGATTGTTTTTCTGAAAATGTGGAGTTGTTTTGTATGGTCAGTGGTTGGTATGTCAGAAATTCTAGGCATTGCTTATGGTCTGTGAAATGTGGAGTGTTTTTGCATGGTCAATGGTCAATTCTGAAATTTCCACAGTTACCAGGAGATGGGGACTGGTACTGGCATGGGAAATAGGGAGGGGAACTGGTACACCATTTTCAAAAAAAGTTTGAGAGGGTATTATATTTTTTATATAATTTAAATTCAGAAAAAAAATTTATACACTGGATATGCATCTTAAAAACTGAAAAAACTAAAATGCCTAAAAATAAATTTTTTAAAATTTTGTAAGTACTGAATTTTGAAATAGATGTCAATGAAAGCAAGATCATATTGATATTTGATAATCATTGTCATGATATGAAAAATTATTCTAATTTTCTAAACCATAATCACTTGGACATGGCAGACAAAGACTGGGAGGGGAATGCCATTATTTTAAGAACATAGTACTAGGTTCCTCAAAGATGAGTATATTTTCAATCAATTGATAAAACTTCAATGCATGTACACATCTTAAGCCTTATTATTTTTTCTCTTCATACTATTACCTCTTTGGGATTTGATAAGAAAAAAAATCTTTTACAAAAAAGCTTGTAAATTTATATGCAAAAAATAGAAAATTACAAGTCTATTAGTGTATTTCTTTAGTTCTCTGAGTTTTTGTCCACCGCACATCAGTACTTTAGGAAAATGAAGAGTGATTTATATGATATATTTGAGAAACCTTTCTAAGAAGTTTCCCAATTTTCAAAGGATGCCTCTAGGAGATGTTAGAGGTGCAAAGAAACTTCATTTGAAGTCACGTAATGTTTGGATATGTTCCCATATGGGTCTTTGAGACAGGGACATGCTTACGATATGGAAGACAAATATCAAAGGTTAGGGTACAAGTCTTTTGGTAACCATAGAAATTTTTGATCTTGCTTTATATTTAAAAGGTGTTGCTGCATGATGTCAAAGTCCATCTTTTGTGCATGATCAAAGAATGGAATTCATCATTGAATTTTTAAAAACTACCCATTTTAATATGTTTGTTTTATTTTTGTACGAAGACCCATCTTTTAAAAGCTATAGATTGACTCTATGCCTTAACATTAGATAAAGGGGGAGTGATTGCGATGGCAACGACTTGGGGTTAAGTCCTGCTGGGCATGCTCACCCTGAAAAAGTGATTGTGTTAATTGGGCCATACAAAGATGAGGATAAGTGCAAAAATCCAGCAATTTTGGACGATACTTACACTTATTTTAATGCTAGTAGATGTTGTGTGGTCAATCATCATTATAGTCAAGTGAACAATGTAGACTTGTAGATAACTTTCTTGATGCTAGTCTTATCCATCATTTGGTTATGTGCCTTTTGCTTTATCTATGATTATAATTTTCATGGTTTTGCTAAGTTGCTTCAAAAGTGTTTGCTGCTTTTGTTGTTTAATACTTATTATTGTGGAATTTTGGAGGAAACATTTGCCTTTGATCTTTCTAAACTTCAAAGGCATGAAATGCATTCAATTGCATGCTAGGAGAAGCCACTTTTCCTAGGAATTGGAAGTTATATTATGCCATGTTGACATGGAACCAACTTTAAGTGAACCAACAACAACTTCCATATTTTATGCTATTTTTGGTACAATGTGGTCACATCCATTGATTCTTAATTTAGATTGGTTTTAAAGTTTGAGCTCATAGCTTTCTACTGTTACATTTTATGACTTGTTCCCACCTTTAGTAACACCATCTTGATGTTATTTTGTAGTCCTCTGAAGTAAGAAAGAAGAAATTGTAATGCCCCAACTTTTACATTGACATTAGTGGACAACGAATGGGCGAACAAAATTCTCACATTACACTTGCAACAAACACATGTTACAATGAATGTTCACACACTACAATGTTGCAAAAGAGGATAACATCTCAACCACTGTATGAGGTGGCATTGCCTCACACATGAATTCATAAGGTTTGGGAACCTAAATACAAAATAACACTAGTAGAAGACTAACATGACCGTTGTGGGTTGACACCAACATGATGAAAAACAAAGGAGATAGTCTCCTCTCAACTGACAATAGAGTAATTAGCTTTCATCATCAACACAAACAAAAGGCAAGAGCGAAAAGGACTAAAGCACAAACTAAAGGTCATCCTTAACTCATTCAAGCACACAAGCTTACTAACATATTTCCAAAAGAATGAATTTACAACACCAAATTTTTTTCTCAAACATGCCATAATTGGTTGGTCAAAAGGAAGATGCA
Source organism: Sequoia sempervirens (assembly GCA_007258455.2). Classification (NCBI taxonomy): domain Eukaryota; kingdom Viridiplantae; phylum Streptophyta; class Pinopsida; order Cupressales; family Cupressaceae; genus Sequoia; species Sequoia sempervirens. Next base: position 57,725 of record VDFB02370788.1, read on the forward strand.
ACAACTCTCTAAGGTCTTGCAGGAGACTGACTAAACATACTCAAGAACACAAACACACCTTGAATTGGACCAAAGAAACATAATAATATGAAATCACAGAGAACCATGCAAGCAAGGAGGGAAAGTAGACCCTAAGGTTTAATTCTCCTTAAGGAAGTTATTTTGAAGAACATTGATTACTATTCACTATGATAGAATTACCCCTTTGGGACAAAATCAACCTTTTCTATCATAAATAGAATTGCTCCTTTTGAGTAGAAATACCTTGATACTTCTACAGAGATGCCCCTTTGAGTATCATGACCGCTCAAGGCAAAACAGGAAATTTGCAAGAATTTCAGTGTAAGATTCTTCACTTTTTTTTTTTTAGCTTCTACCAACCCTTTCTTATTTTCCCTTATCTCTCCAAAAAATTTTGCAACAGTTTGTCGGGGCATTAATGTGACAATTGTTTATGAATATATGCAAAGTTGAATAATATAGAATTTGCAAGAATTCAAACTATTTCTTTAATAAGTTTGGAATGCATATACATTGTCATATTCTAAATTTTCACTTCTGCGATAAAGACTAAAGAGCAAGATATATTTAGAGTGTAATATTGCTGACCTGTTCAGCGCTAAATTATCCAACTCGGTCCAGATATTATCTGCTACAGGAGTGAGTTTATCTGCAGAAATCTTCTCTGGAAATTATATTTTGAATTTGGTCATATGACCTTTCAAAAGACAGTCGTGGACACTTCTAGTGGAGTTAGCAGTTAACTTGGGTTCACTTTGACCTCAGTTTATCCCCTTCACACACTCCCTCGATTGCTCGGTTTTAATTGAAGATGGATAATATTAGAGACCCAGTAATAGTTCAAATCGTTCCTGCTAAATTTCCAAACCCAAGATTATTCTCTTATTCGCTGGCAGACCCATAATCTTCATTCTGTGACTCTTCTGAGTGGAAGGGATTTGATTCCTGTCCTTCGACCTCCCTAGATGAATATTCAATGAAGTCTTACCTTGGAATATGCTCACAAGCCAATCTTCATGTGGCAATATTGATTAGCTCAAAAATTGACTCCTGTTCAATCATAACTCGATTCCTTCCAATTGCTACGATCTGAAGGTGGCTAATAATTATTTAAATTTGGTTTGTAAAACTGGCCTAGATTGATTAATGCGTGGATTATATCTTCAAACCATAGTCCCTTTTACACAAGCGACTGACATTTTATGATGTGCTAGTCACATTTTGAAATTGTGATTTTAATCTAGCTGCGAACCTAGCCTATTACTCCCTGTGCTGCCAACCAAGAAATAATTAAATGATCTTATTACCATACCATGCGTCTTTTATTTTAAACGTATATTTGCAAAAGGCCCAAAAAAGGAGTGACTGAGAATGTCTAATTTCAAGTATTAGTTCTCTGTTATATATAGATAGTTAACATAAACACACACGATACTTGTATATCTGCCATGAGTATTTTCATTCACACTAGATTGCCTTTGCAGTGTATGCAAGCATTGCCATATTAAAACTTCATTTGCATTATATCAATGTTACCCTAATGTGAACCGGACTAATTTTTTTTTTTTTTTCCAATTACAATTACAATCAACACGCACCCGTTAAGGTTAGCTCTAAAACCAAAACGATGCGAAAGCAACTCTAACCAAGGATGTACACCAGGATCCCGATGTGGGCAAGGTGTGAGCATATGGTCAGAGGATCTAATGCAGATGCAGAACTGGAAGGGAACTCTAACCAAGAATGCGTCTAGGGTAGACGAGCATATGGTCAGAGGATCTTATGCAAGATGAGCTGAAGTAACTCTAACCAAGATGGCGCCGAGTGATGGCGAGCATATGGTCAGAGGGTCCCTAAAACTACTAACTGAAAGTAAATAGGCGGCAAGCCAGCCTCTTCCACTTATTCAGTGGGAAGTACAATAAAGTAAGTGAAAGAGAGAAAGGAGAATTGCTGATAGTACTACTATTCAGCTTACAATATGATAGAATGCTTGCCAAAACCCCATATTAGAAAGTCCTCCAATGCTGCAAAACTAAATATGATTTCCTCAATGCTTAACAAGACTCTCAAGACTCAATCTCCTCACAACTTACATTTATTCAAGACTGATATGACAGACCAGCGACTGAAATGAAGTAATCAGCAACACTAGAACTCACTAAAATACTCACAACTCACTCAATACTTGCCAGAATGACATGAGACTTGATGCAAACGAATGCTAGGATGATGACAATGAAGACTAGACTAAGAAACAACTGACAAATTGAAGTATTTTTTTTTCTAAACACTTGCCAGGAGACTAGAATGGTATGGCCCAGAGAAGGGCGATTTTTGCAAGATAAAATCTAAGACAGCAAAATAAAATCTGAAACTTCTAGGAAGGGGTCGCCCCAGGCTGAGAAGAACAAAGGAAAAACACCCAGAACGATAATATTTTTATTTCATGAGATATGAGCAATTCTTACAATCAGCTATGATATTCAGCAACTCCAAAATATGTCTAAAATGCAAGGAAACTGAACTAATATGCTAGGAAACTCAAATGCAATGCTAAAACAACTCAACTACAATCTACTTCTCAACTAGTTGCTATCTTTCAAGCAAGAAGATGAGCCATTGCTAGGAGGTATGCTTTCCTCAAAGCGTGTGCCTGAAGACAATCCAACAACATAACGGTATGGTAGACAAAAGATGGCAAATGAAGAGCTGAGGCCAGCATATAAAGACTTGAGGAGAATCTTCTAGAAGCTTCAAGAAGGGCGCCCAAATTCAAATTTGACTTCAACTCTTTTCCCTCCAAAGGTGGCGTCCTTTTCTCATAAGGCAATATTTCACTTTTATAAAAATTAATCTTTCTCTCAAGTAGGCGTCCCACTTCTCCAACCCATAATTTGGCCTTAAAATATAAATTATCTCCTGATGAGGCCTTCACCCTCAAAATCCCCCTTTTTAAAACAACATAAAGTTATAATGCTAGGCCAAGGGGTTATAATATTAAAATATAACATTATAATATGAAAATAACTTATCTCTCCAGAAAATGCATCCAAAGGCCAAAAATCAAATTACCAACTGAACTGGTTGAAGAAGAGAGCCAACAGCACTGTAGCCAACAGGACCACTGCCAGAAATAGAATTTACTAAAAATAGTAAATTCATGAAATTGCTCAGAACACCAAACGAGCTATACCACTGCGAAGCTCTCTGAAAACCCAGAAAGAATCCGCAATCCAATCTTCAATCTTCAAACAACAACCTCCTCAAAAATAGGAAACCCTAATTTCGCCCTCCGAGTAGCCTACGGGTCTCCAGAATAGGCCAACGGTCAACTGAATCGATCACAATTGAGAAGGGGACATTACACCTAAGTTTTTGGGAGGACGTTGATGTGTGTTTTGTGACACACCAAACATCAAAATAAAGAGTCCAAAGATACTCTATCCTCTCTTGAAAAACCACCGCAATGCTAAGATTGAGAAGATCATATGGCGATTCCAAGGTTTCTTCTATCAGGTCTTGACGTGTGGATAAGCTCAATGGGCGTTGTGATATGCTGGTAATACACAAAGGGACTTACGCTAGGCTCGTTCAATTCACAATGAAGGTTTAGGCAATGAAGCTCTGTTGTTTGGGTCTTGGATCAAACAAACTAAAAAAGGAGATAAGGGTTTAGAAGTTCTAATCTACTCCCTAAGAATTCAAGAGACGGTATTAACTTGGTGAAACCAATAACCACGCTTTGTTTCGCCACGCTTAGGACAACTACACAAAGTGGGTGCAATCTTCAAGGGAGTGTGCTTATGATTTTCACGTCATGAATAACTACCATCAAATCAAACAATATTTATCTACACAAAGTTAAGCATCCACAAAGTAAGCTCAGCTAACTTTACGCATTGAACGAAAATCATCCATTCAAAGAAAGTATGAGCAAAAGTTTCACCATAAATAATACTTATCAGATCTTGCATTCATCTAACATACATGAAATAAAATCTAAACTATGATGAGGGATAAGAACCATGCCAACTCCAAAATAAGAGAAGTAATCACCATCAATTTGAACAATGCATTACTTATTACTTTGGCAATCGTATGCAACAATTTACTTATCTCAACATGTTTGCAACATGCTCCCATGCTTTACAAATGAAGGGTGAGCTCAATTTATAGGCTCCCCAATTACAATTCAATGGCCAAGATTAATTTAGGATAAACGACCGAGATTAAAATAAAACCCTAATTAGGGTTGGTCACAACTAACTCCTTTCTCGACCAATAAGAAAATTACATTTAGGGACACTTGTCCTTCTGCTAAATATGAACCACCACTAAAATAGAAAGTTGTTGCATGGTGGAGTGCCAGGTTCATTCAATCTAGACATGTTGACTTGGAACAATTTGATTGGTTGGAAGATGACGAGGCACCACCTCAGTGTGTTGGATGTCCTCCTTGGTCACTTTGTTCTTTTTTCATGTTCTTGCCTTAGAATATCTTTCCTTGTTGACGACTCTGTCCTTTGTTCTTGTTCCTTCCTAGCTTTGATCTTGGATTCCTTTTGATTTCTTCTTCTCACTTGCGCTTGAGGTCTGGGAGTCTTGCCTTGGAGCACATGTTTAGACTTGAAGTCATTAAGGTTTTCTTTTCTGATTGCTTTGAAAGTCCTACAAGCACCTTGAATTTGGAGAAGAACTCCCCTATGCTTTTGCCACAATGGAGGAAATTGGAACTTTCTCTGTGAAGAATTTCCCATACTTAGCCAAATTTTGGCTATTCAGTTTCATTTTGTAATACCTTCATGTGGACCATTCAACATTTAGCCAAGGTTTCAGATGAACTTTTCCTATGGATTTGTCTTCAATTTTGAATTTGGCTTGTGCTATGTAGGACAAATTCCATCCTTGGACAAGGATTTTATTCACTTCCTCTTTATTTTCTGAATTTCCCTCCTCAAGGTACCAACACTTAGTCAAGTTTTTGAGTTTTTCTCACTGGGCGGACTTCACTTGAGCTTGGACATTGCTTCTATCTTGACCTAGGTCGAACTTTCTCTCCCTTGTGCCAAAGTCGAACTTCATTAATGTTTGGACATGTTACTTCTTAGGCCATGTCGGAGTTTAAGACTTCCTTGCCATTGTGCCTTCTAGCTTGGGCGAACTTCTTGACAAGTGCATGAGTGGACTTTCCTGAGTCTTGGACGTGCTTTTCTAGCCCAAGTCGGACTTTGGCATGCTTTGGACATTTCTAGGTCGGACTTTCTTGACTCTTGGAAGTTGCTTTGTGAGGGAGGTCGGACTTTCCTGTTGCCTTGCCAATTTTTGAGTCTTCTTGGCTAGGTGGACTTTCTCTCTATCTTTCCATTGCAAGGGCGGACTTTGCTTGTTTCTTGCCAAGGCTTGGCAAACTTGGCTTCTTTTCCGTATCCTCTTTTGACATGGCGGACTTTGCTAGCACTCGGAAAAAAAAAATTCACAACCTAGGTCGGACTTCATAGCATCTTGGACATTTTCCTTTCACCTAGGTCAGACTTTGGAGTTAGCTCGACATTTCCTTTTCCAAGCTAAGTCGGACTTTGAGGCTTGCTTGACATTCTTATGGTGGACTTTGGAGTTTCCTTGCCATCTTCTTATCATCCCTATGGCGGACTTTGAAGTCCCTTTGACAAGTCTCTTAAGGTCGGACTTTGTAGCTAGCTTGCCATTGTTGATTCCAAGGTAGGGCGGACTTCTTAGTCTTTTTGCCAAGCTTCCATGATGCAAGGGCGGACTCATTAGTGCTCTTCTCCAAATGCATGGCGGACTTTGTCTCCATGTTGACCAAGGCATGGCACTTCCTTGATGCCTTGCCATGTCCATTTTCCAAGCGGACTTTGAAGTGTCTGACATTTTCTTTGCCCTTCTTCTGGATCATCAAAACCCTTCCATATGACTTTTTCTTGATTTTTCATGATTTTTGCTTGATTTTCATGATTTTCGCTTCTGAAGATGGAAACGTTATCTCCATGACCTAGGGACCCTGACACTTTCTAAAAATAGAAACTACTAAAAATAGAAAAAAGCAAAAAAGCAACTTTCTAAAAATAGTAAATCCTAGATTGGTCCAAAAGTACCAAAAATAGAAAAAGCAAAAAAACAAAATCCCTAAAAAATAGGAAGTGTCAGAATTGAGTGAAAGCAATTGTGTTCTTCGTCGACCAGGTCTTCTGAGCACTTTGGCGATGTCTATGCACAGTTTCGGGCTTAAATTCTCTACTTGGCTCGGGTGATTACTCAAACTCTAACTTGAAAGTCTCAAAGCAATGACCTCATGAAATTGTTACGCCACGACAAAACCCTAGAAAAGCAAACTACTAGGGGTCCCCATTTGCAATGGGGCGATGTGTGAAATGGTCACAACATCTGGCGACTCCACGTGGGGAATGTTCCTGAGCGTTCCAAAGATAGTACCTACTTCAAACCCGAAATCTCAAATTAATTCTAACTAACTTACCCCTTGACTAAGAAGAGTACTCAAAAGGAAAGAGGAATTCTAAACTGTATCAAGACCCTTTATCCTGTAGTTACAAGTGTGTGCAAATGCGTTTATTTTCGTCTCATAAGACCAATATGAGTCTTTGGTTCCATTATCGCTGTTCTTGTGTAGTTTTGTCTTAACTCCAAAAGCATCCTTGGATAGAGCCTCGCTGCCTGCGAGCGTCCATAGCCCTGACGAGGGTATCTTCTATAATCTCACGGAGATTGCTCTACTTCCGGCGATTTATTATTATTTTGATTCTTTTGTACACCTGTAGAGATGTCCACACACCCAAAAGCCAAGTGTTTTGATTTTTTCATTCTTTCCTTTTGGTTCATTTTGATATTCTTTTCTTTTCACATATTTCCACACTTTGGCCTGTAAGCAATGAAGCTCACATGGGTTTGAGTATTATAGTGGCGCTGAAGTAAGACTTTTGATTATTCTTTGTAGTTTAGCCAATAACTTCGCCTAGGAGACCATAATGACTCAAAGAATTCATTAAGTGTGTAAGATGTAATAACTGTAAGATTCAATGTCAAGACATAATAGATGATTTCTTTTCCAGTCAAATACTAACCTTAACCTTAAGATACTTTAGAAACAATTAATCTAGGATTCAAAGAATTTCCACAAATATTTATCCAAGGAATAGTCCTAACATACCTTGGCAAGGTCAATCTAGAGTGTGCTTGTAAACAACACTACCTTTCTCGCAAAATGGGAAACCCTCCTTATTCAAAAAACTAACCTAAGCAAGCAAACTAATCTAAGAAAGCAAATTAATCTAAGAAAACAAAGACAACTAAACCAAGGAAACAAAAACAACTAAACTAAGGAAAGCAAGACGAAACCCAAAAAGCGGTTACTCTAACTATGCAAAGATAAGTTCCATCAAGGAACTTAGGGTTGGAAATAATGTTTTAGAAACTGCTTGTTAACGGGCAACGAGATGTCTTTCCCTGTCAAAGTTCTCAATCTGAATGCGTTCTTTCCCAATATCTCAGTAATCTGATACGGTCCTTTCCACAAGTTATCAAATTTATCATGATCCCCTCTTCGTTCGTGAGCTTTATCCCAATAAAGGACTAGGTCGGAGATTCTAAAGGACTTTGTCATTTTACGTCTGTCAAACCATCGTTTAACAACCCCTTGATGTTTTGCGAAATTCTCGAGAGCTTGATCTCTCTATTCCTCCAGTAATAAGAGCGTGAAAGACGAACTTGGACTCTGTCTTCTGGGTCTAGGTACTCTTGCATGAATCTTAGTGTTGGAAACCTCAGTTGGATGGGAAAGATAGGGTCTTGTCCATAGACTAAGTGATATGGAGAGGTTCCCAATGACTTCTTGGCTCTTGTTTTGTCTGCCCATAGAGCAAACTTGAGTTGGGAATGCCAATCTCTCGGATTTTGATCCAACAACTTCTTAATTACATTAAGCAAATTCTTGTTCGTGGACTCTGCCAACCCATTACCCTGGGGGTAATAGTTTGAGGAAAATTTCAAAGTGATCCCATAGTCGAATGCCCAGTTGGAAAACTTCAAGGAAGTGAACGCGGAACCATTGTCACAAACCAGAGCCTTGGGACAACTGAATCTAGTGATGATATGCTCTTCTAAGAACTTGATTACTGCATCTGTCGTGCAATTCTTTAATGCTTGTGCTTCGGACCATCTGGTGCAATAATCAGTTGCAGTCAAAATATATTTGTGCTGTGCTGAAGACTATGGATTTATCATGCCAATGAAATCAAGTCCCCACATCGCGAATGGTTTCACTTCCGTGATTGGTTGTAGTGGCATAGTAGGGTTCTTTTCACGAGTCGCAGTAACTTGGTAGGTGTGGCAGGTTTTGACATGCTCATATGCATCTTTGAAAACAGAGGGCCAATAGTACCCTACTCTTAAAATTTGGTAAGCTGTGGCCTGACTTCCTCCATGACCTGTCCCAAACTTAGAGTGGAAATGTTCCATTATTCTTTTAGCTTCATCATTTCCCACACACCTCAGGTAAATTCCTTTGTGATTCCTTCTATAAAGTACTGATCCTTGAAGCATATAACGTTGGCACTTGAGCCTGAAGGCTCGCTTCTGTGCTGGGTTCATCTGTGTGGGATATTTGTGATTTATCAGATATGTGGTGATGTCATAATACCACTCCTCTGGAGAAGTGTCAGTCAATACATATGTCTGTTGTACTAAGCCGGGCCCTTCAATGGCCATTGTTTGCCCACAGACTAGCTTCATTGGTTGTAACTCAATATCATATTCTTGGATAGTGGTGACCCACTTTCCTCTTCTCTCTCCTAGCTCGTTTTGCATTAAGAGCGTTTTGACAGCTGCATCAAGAACGATGGCAAAAACTTTACTCCTCAAGATATAGTGTTTGAATTTTTTGATGGCCTTTACCAATGCATAGGCCTGCTTTTCAATACTGGGGTACCTCAATTCTACAACCTTAAGAGGTGAGCTCATGAAAGCTATGGGATGCTCGTCTCTCTCTTCTGTTCTTTGAGTAAGCATTGTGGCACAAGAATGCTTTGATGCTAAAGAGTATAAGTAGAAAGGCTTTTTATAATCTGGGCTAACCAAGACAGGAGCATCAACTATGGCCTGCTTGATTTCTTCAAAGGATTTCTTTGTCGGTGATGTCCACTCCATTTTGGCATCCTTTTTCAACATCTCATTTAAAGGCTTTACTATCTCGGCAAAACCGGTGATAAATTTTCTGACAAAATTGATCTTCCCAAAGAAAGATCTCAATTCCTTTTGGCTAGTAGGCAGATGGATTCTTGAGATTGCCTCTATGCGTTCAAGATCAATTAATATTCCTCTCTCAGTGATCAAGTACCCAATAATTTGCCTTCGATGACCCCGAATATGCACTTCTTTGGATTTAAGGAAATCCCATACCTCTGACATCTTTGAAATACCTTCCTCAAGTCTTCTCTGTGGTCTTCTCTCTTCTTCGAAAAAACGGTCAGGTCATCCATATAGATAATTATACATTTTCCAATTAAGTCTTTGAAGGCAATGTCCATGGCCCTTTGAAATGTGGCTCCTGCATTAATTAACCCAAAGGTAATTCTTTTGTAGGCAAAGGTTCCCCATTTCGTTGTGAACGCCGTTTTCAGTCTATCTTCATATTCCACAAGGACTTGGTTGTACCTAGAATATCCGTCCAAAAAGGACATCATCTGTGAACCATTGACAATTTGTAGGACTTCATCGAGTGATGGCAAAGGATAATTGTCCTTTTCGGAGGCTCTGTTCAAGTTACGAAAATCAACACATAGCCTTATTTCTCCATTTTTCTTTCGGATTGGGACGAGATTGGCGACCCACGTTGAGTGGCGCACTGGGAATAGGATTCCTGCTGTTAACAATTTCTTGACCTCTGATGAATGAGCGGTTCCAATGATGGGTTAACCGGCCGATGACGCTGTCTAAATGGCTTACTTCCTGGCCTGAGCAAAATTGTATGTGTGATGATGGAAGTATCATAAGTCCTTAAATCTTCATAGCTCCATGCTATGACATCAAGAAACTCCTTCATGCTCTGAATTATTCCAACCTTTTCCTCGGAAGTGCAGGCTTTACCTATGCATATATTCTTGACCTCATCCTCGGATCCTAGATTCACCTTTTCATACCGGTCACCTTCAATCCTTTGACTCTTCACTTGATCAATTTGATCTTGGTCAAATATTCTTTCCAATTGTATCATCCCTCTTGGAATGATGTTTGTCTTTAAATTCATGATGCCATCATCATCAAATTCAGCTTCTCTTTGTATCTCATCTTCGTCAATAACCTGTGTTGCAAAAACATCCGAGCTTGTTAAAAACTCAAGAATGTGGTCATTGTCTTAAAAAACTTGGAAATTCGTGACATTATCTAGAATTGATGGTATTGACGATAGCTCCATTGTGAATTGACTTATACCATCCATGGCCAGTGGCTCCAATGAACTGGCTGCTTGTGCCAAGGAATTGGCTACTTGATTATTCGATTGGTTCACGGATTGAATATTTAAAGCATCGAAGCCCTCAATAAGATCCCACACTCTATTGCGGTAACGAGCTAATTTCTTATCATGGTAGACATACTGCTTCCTCACCTGCCTCACGACTATCTTTGAATCTCCAAGAGCATGCAATACTTTTGCTCCTTTCCTCAGAGCTAGTAGTAACCCATGAATTAATGATTCATATTCTGCTACATTATTCGTGCAAGGGAATTCTAGTCTGTGAGCTGCAAGGTATGCTTCTCCTTTTGGACTAATTAACTTGAAACCAACTCCGACTCCTTTCTTTGATTGGGATCCGTCAAACCTTAGGATCCAAACTTGTTCTTGTTGCAGGGTCTGTGGATCCGCGTTTCATTCTTGAGGATCTTGCTCAAATTCTATTTCTTGTATCCTTACTGAGGTAAAGCCATCGATGTGATTGACCTCTGCATGGTTTGAAAGGCCCAATGTTTATGGAATTATTTTCTGTACCTCTTCTATGGCTTTATGGCACATCTTACATATGAATTCAGAATGAGTTGCGTTGTGGATTCGACACCAATTCGGCAACAATAGATCTTGAATATGGATGTTTTCGCATAATTCTGCCTTCATTTGAACACTTTTCGAGACAAAGGTTATGAAATTTTCAAACATTCTTTCATTATTGTCTTGGGAGCTTGCCCCTTTTTCAATTAGTGCATCCGTGGAATCAGTCATCCAGTTGCTTTCCTAAATTGATCCACGCAACATGAGAACTTCATTCACTCTAGGCTTGTAAGGGCCTAAGTCTGTCTCTAGAAACAATATTTCATTGTTCTCTCTGTATTCAGTAATCATCAGCTTGAGCCTCGGTGTGCTGTCAATCTTTATTTGGTTCGGGACTCCTTTCCAGGGTAGCCACATGTGAGAGAAGTCTGTAGAAATATATCCATTTAGCCTCCTTGACCAATCTCTACTCAAAAGCATGCCATACCCATTAGGAATATCCACAACTGAAATGTCGATACAACTTTGTATTCTCGGGTCCGCCGCTAATTGCATGTGGATATTATTTAATTCTCTCGTAACCGGGACTTCTGTCTTATCTAACTGGGTGACGTTCTTATTGGTTCTTGCAAGCACAAGTCCTAACCTGTGGCAGACAACTAGTGGCATCACGTTGCTTGAAGCACCGAAATCTACTAGGCAATTGTGCAACATTTTGCCAAATATTCTAACTGACAACAAAAATGGGGCGGGCTCGTCTTTTCCTTGGTAAAAGACTACCGGGTGTCTCTCCTGATTGTTGATATCTCAATTCTTTTCCTTTTGTGCTCTTGGGACAAGTTCTTTCTTTGGTGGGGTCTATGGTCGCTTGCTTGTCAAGACTTCTTGAAATATGTCTGTATCCATAAGAACTTCCTCCGGCGACATGTCTCTTTGATTTGAACTTTTAGATGATATCTGGGTCATTCCCACAACATTAGGAGATTGTTGCAGAGTATCAAATATGTCGCCTGACACTTCTAACTCAGCAATATTTGTATTTGCCGGAGCATTGGATACTCCTTTGTTTGGCACATTCTGTGAAGTGTTTCTCACATTGACAACTTTAGTCAAACTGCCCAGAAGCGTTTCCCGAATCTTAGGGATTCTCATTAACTTGATCAGAGGTAAGCTGACCTTCATCCTTTTAAACTCTTCCAACACGTATGAACTTAACCTCTTTAGTTCTTCTCTGGGACGATCTTTTGTTTGTGCTTGAGCCTGCTCCACTTGAGGGCTCACTTGTCTTGTTTGTTCCACTTGTGGAATAGTAGCTTGTGTCGTTCCATTTGACTGGGCATTCTGTTGGCGATATTTTGGCGAATCTCTGGGAAGAGATGGCACATCGGTAGCATTTGGATTTGGTGGAGTCTGGAAATTGTTTGGAGGAATGGATGTAGTCAAGGGTTTGTTTTGGTGAGTATTCCTCTGATATATCTTGAATGGGTTTCTAGACGCTTGTTGGAGCACTTCTCTGGTTCCTTCCACCAATACACTATTATATAGTGGAGGGAAACTATAACCATTAAATTTAGCTGGCTGGCTTGATAGGTCTTGAGTTTCCGGTCCATCTTGATAGCGTGGCGCTTCCACTGGGCCATTTGCAGATGCAGGTGGAAGTATTTGACTAGGCTGATATTGTAGGTACTCTTGAGGTGAAAATTTGACTCTCGATCACGAGGGCCTGATCATATCTTGGTTCAGGGACTAATTCATATCCGGTTACTGGAGGATCTTCTGCCTCTGAATTCCTCCTCTTGCTCCTGAAAATATCTACGACTACTTGGAATTCGTAGCAATGTAACTCAGAATGTTGATCTGTGTTGTGTAGTTTGCACCATCCTGATAATGCTGCTTCGGCTAAGAACACCTTGTCTGCGGGACGATTGTCAACAGGCGGATTATCCAAGGGTGACGGTATAGTACCGTTGTTAGGCCCAGTGTTCCATGTCTTCTTTTGGAAGCCCGAATTATTATTCCGAAAACCTTGATTGTCCCTTTGGTAATTTTGATTGCCTCTCTGTTATCCAGAGTGACCTTGACCTTGGTAACTCCCTTGCGGTGATTGATAGCTCCTTTGAAAATTCTGTATTTGGCTAGTTTGACCTTTCAGATATGTGACTTCCGTCGACAACTTCTTAACTTGGTCAATCAATTCTTTCATTTCATCCTTTTCTTCTTGAGTTCGGCTTGAAGTTGCTGCATTTTGAAGGTATATTGGCTGTGTTGGCGGC
>VDFB02370788.1:71135-86580 GCA_007258455.2 Sequoia sempervirens
GAGGATCTTCTGCCTCTGAATTCCTCCTTTTGCTCTTGAAAATATCTATGGCTACTTGGAATTCATAGCAATGTAACTCAGAATGTTGATCTGTGTTGTGCAGTTTGCACCATCCTGATAATGCTGCTTCGGCTAAGAACACCTTGTCTGCGGGACGATTGTCAACAGGCGGATTATCCAAGGGTGACGGTATAGTACCGTTGTTAGGCCCAGTGTTCCATGTCTTCTTTTGGAAGCCCGAATTATTATTCCGAAAACCTTGATTGTCCCTTTGGTAATTTTGATTGCCTCTCTGTTATCCAGAGTGACCTTGACCTTGGTAACTCCCTTGCAGTGATTGATAGCTCCTTTGAAAATTCTGTATTTGGCTAGTTTGACCTTTCAGATATGTGACTTCCGTCGACAACTTCTTAACTTGGTCAATCAATTCTTTCATTTCATCCTTTTCTTCTTGAGTTCGGCTTGAAGTTGCTGCATTTTGAAGGTATATTGGCTGTGTTGGCGGCACTTGCGACATAGGCATTCCTGGGTGAAGGACCAATTGATTATTTGCGGAAGGGATTGGATTCACCATGGGTGTATGCTGAGCCAATGCTTGATTGATATCTTGAATTTGATTTTGGGCGGCCGCACTTCCTAAGTAATTGAGTGGACTGGGAGCCATACCTACTCCTAGACCATTACTGGCCGTAATTGCTGCAACATATGCTTCCTTTAAGTCTGCTGGGGCTGGATTCTTTGACTTTACAAACATGGCGGTAAGACGATCCAAAGCTTCGTAATAGATCGATAGTGCCGTTGCATTATCCAACTCGTAAGGATCTCTTAACCTTGTGTAAGCCCTATGGAATCTGTTGTTGAACGTGCTAATTGGTTTGTGTTCTTGCCTCTTTACTTCCACAAATTGCCTATATAGATCAGTTGGGGAAATTGGTGCCTTGAACTTCTCCAAGAAAGTAGTCTTCATTTGTTGCCAATTGCGAATGGAGTTAGCTGGCAAATGGATGTACCGGTAAGAAGCCTTCTCATCGAATGTGTAGGGGAACAACCTACAGGCAACATCTTCTTCTTGGATATCTCTGTTCTGAAGGAGATCTTCAAAAAGTTTGATATGCTCGTCTACGGTGTGGTTCAAGTCACCACTATGAAACTTGGAACAAAAATGTTCCGGGTTCTTAGGCATGTCATGATAGATGACAAACATCATAGGTGACACATTAGCTGGATGCCACGCCATTGGAGCGTTTAGTTGATTTACTTGGACTTGTTGAACTGGCTATGCAACTATTGGAACTTGTTGATTATTCAGTTGTGCAGTATTTGGAACTAGGGTATGTAGTGGTGAGGTTTGGAAGAGACCAAAAGGATCTTCCTCACTCAGTGCTTCTACACTTGACGTTCCCTCTTGCGATGCTTCAAATCTCTTTCTCTATCTATTTTTGTAAGGCGATAACTCCACAAATTCTTTGAAAGAACTTGGAGTGGATCTAGTAACTCTTCAAAATTTATCTGCTGAAAAAGAACCAATTCGATCCAGCGTATCTTCCTTCAAGCTTGTCAAGGTAGTGTAGGGGTTGCTTCAGGAGCTGGTTGATTTGCTTGCTGTGGGACTTGTTGATTCGCTCGTTGATTAGCTTATTGATTATGTTGTCGTTGAAGGGCTTCAAATCTTTCGACAAGAAGATCCCTTTGGATATTGAACTCAATACGTCGGGCTCTCTCTTCTTCTTCTTTGAGGATAAAGAGCATTCGAAGCGAGTCAAGGGTGTTTCGTTTCAATATCCATGCTAGGTTGAACAGTTTAGTAATGATGTCTTCTTGTTCGTCGTGGAAACCCAAGTTTGGTTGTAACACTGGATTGGGATCTTGACCTGGATTAGGAAAGTTGCCTGGGAGCACCATTCTTCATCCTATTAGCGAAGCTTGGATTTGAGGAGGAGCTTGTGGCGTTTGATTGTTCTATCTCGTCAAAAGCTTGTTTTAGATGATCAATCTTTTGTCTTATCAAGTCCCTTTGGATTGCTTCTTCAATTTGTTTTCCCTTTTCTTCTTCTCTAGCAAGAACACGACTTGTTTGTCCGAATTGAGCACGGTTTCTTTGTGACTTCCAAGCTAGTGAGTACAACTGATCAATAATATCCGTCGGTCCTTGTTCTGGTTGTTCAAAGGGTACATCAAAAGGGAACTCATGCAGTAACACCATATTGTATCATGTCTACTGCCTTAACTTGTAAGCAATTCCTTATTGTTTTTGCCCTCCTGGCGCCAATTCATGTTGATGTGTGTTTTGTGACACACCAAACATCAGAATAAAGATTCCAAAGACACTCTATCCTCTCTTGAAAAACCACCGCATATGATAAGATTGCGAGAAGATCATATGGCGATTCCAAGGTTTCTTCTATCAGTCTTGACATGTGGATAAGCTCACGTATGCCAGGATATGCTAGTAATAATAATAAAGGACTTTACGCTTAGGCCTGCTCAATCACAATGAAGGTTTAGGGCAATGAAGCCTCAAGGTTTCCAGTCTGGATCAAATAAACTAAAAAATGAGATAAGGGTTTAGGAAGTTCTAATCTACTCCTAAGAATTCAAGAGACTATATTAACTTCAGGAAAACCAATAACCACTGTTTGCCACGCTTTTAGGACAGCTACACAAAGTGGGTGCAATCTTCAAGGGAATGTGCTTATGATTTTCATGTCATCAATAACTACCATCAAATCGAACAATATTTATCCAGACAGAAGTTAAGCATCTACAAAGTAAGCTCAGGATAACTTTATGCATTGAACGAAAATCATCCATTCAAAGAAAGTATGAGCAAAAGTTTCACCATAAATCAATACTTATCAAATCTTGCATTCGTCTAACATACATGAAATAAAATCTAAACTATGATGAGGGATAAGAACCATGCAAACTCCAAAATAAGATAAGTAATCACCATCAATTTGAACAATGCATTACTTATTACTTTGGTAGTCGTATGCAACAATTTACTTATCTCAACATGTTTTGCAACATGTTCCCATGTTTTACAAATGAGGGATGAGCTCAATTTATAGGCTCCCCAATTACAATTCAATGGCCAAGATTGATTTAGGATCAACGGCTGAGATTACAAAATAAAACCCTAATTAGGGCTTGTCATAACTAACTCCTTCTCGACCAATGAGAAAATTACATTTGAGGACACTTGTCCTTTTTGCTAAATATGAACCAACAATAAAATAGAAAGTTGCTGCATGGTGGAGTGTCAAGTTCATTGAATCTGGACGTGCTGACTTGGAACAATTTGATTGGTCGAGGTGCCACTTCAGCAGGTTGGATGTCCTCGGTCACTTTGTTCTTTTTTCATGTTCTTGCCTTAGAATATCTTTCCTTGCCGACGACTCTGTCCTTTGTGCATGTTCCTTCCTAGCTTTGATCTTGGATTCCTTTTGATTTCTTCTTCTCACTTGCGCTTGAGGTCTGGGAGTCTTGCCTTGGAACACATGTTTAGACTTGAAGTCATTAAGGTTTTCTTTTCTGATTGCTTTGAAATTCCTACAAGTGCCTTGAATTTGGAGAACTCCCCTATGCTTTTGCCACAATGGAGGAAATTGGAACTTTCTCTGTGAATAATTTCCCATACTTAACCAAATTTTGGCTATTTAGTTTCATTTTGTAATACCTTCATGTGGACCATTCAACAGTTAGCCAAGGTTTTAGATGAACTTTACTTGTGGATTTGTCTTCAATTTTGAATTTGTCTTCTGCTATGTAGGAGAAATTCCATCCTTGGACAAGGATTTTATTCACTTCCTCTTTATTTTCTGAATTTCCCTCCTCAAGGTACCAACACTTAAGTCAATTTTTTGAGTTTTTCTCATTGGGCGGACTTCACTTGAGCTTGGACATTGCTTCTATCTTGACCTAGGTCGAACTTTCTCTCCCTTGTGCCAAAGTCGAACTTCATTAATGTTTGGACATGTTACTTCTTAGGCCATGTCAGAGTTTAAGACTTCCTTGCCATTGTGCCTTCTAGCTTGGGCAAACTTCTTGACAAGTGCATGAGTGGACTTTACTGAGTCTTGGACGTGCTTTTCTAGCCCAAGTCGGACTTTGGCATGCTTTGGACATTCCTAGGTCAGACTTTCTTGACTCCTGGAAGTTGCTTTGTGAGGGGGGTCGGACTTTCTTGATGGCTTGCCAATTTTTGAGTCTTCTTGGCTAGGCGGACTTTCTCTTTGTCTTTCCATTGCAAGGGCGGACTTTGCTTGTTTCTTGCCAAGGCTTGGCGGACTTGGCTTCTTTTCCATATCCTCTTTTGACATGGCGGACTTTGCTAGCACTCGGAAATTTTTCTTTCACAACCTAGGTCGGACTTCATAGCATCTTGGACATTTTCCTTTCACCTAGGTCGGACTTTGGAGTTAGCTCGACATTTCCTTTTCCAAGCTAAGTCGACTTTGAGGCTTCCTTGACATTCTTATGGTGGACTTTGAAGTTTCCTTGCCATCTTCTTATCATCCCTATGGCGGACTTTGAAGTCCCTTTGACAAGTCTCTTAAGGTCGGACTTTGTAGCTAGCTTGCCATTGTTGATTCCAAGGTAGGGCGGACTTCTTAGTCCTTTTGCCAAGCTTCCATGATGCAAGGGCGGACTTCATCTCTGTCTGGACAATTGCAAGGGCGGACTTCATTAGTGCCTTTCCAAACGCATGGCGGACTTTGTCTCCATTTGTAATGTCCCCAATTTCTCGAGCATCAGTGTTTGGTGGATTTAGCCTATTCCTGGCCCTCGTAGGCTAATATGTCTAGTTAGAAGGTCCCTTTTGGCAGTGATTAGTGGTTTTTCTCCTTCAGCGCCTCGTGTGGGTTCAATCTTAGCCTTTGATTGACTCAGTTTTAGATACTTACTATTTATAGTAAGTCACTATTTAGGGTATCTATTTTTAGACGGGCATCTGATCACATGGAGGACAGGGTGAGTCGACTCCTGGTTCAGACGACATAGCAATTGGACAAGTATTTCAAGGGATATTAAAGTTTAAGTGACTGAAGTGATTTATTTAAATATTTTAATGTTATTATAAAGTTATAAACTAACTTTATAATAATAAAGTCACTTTATTAATTTAAAAGTGGTAATATATCTTTTATCCCACATCAACTAGGAAAGTGTTTGAGCTCTCACAAGAAAAGAATAAAAAGTGACTGAAGAGCTCATTCTCAAGATATACAGGATTTGATATTTGTCTTATAATTTCTCTTTGGCGTTTGGAGAAAGGAGACCTAGGGTGTTTGCCAACATATCGGCATTGGAGAGCATAGCTGCTTCATTGCAACAACATTTTGAGGTTGTGAAATATCAGCTGAAGGTGCTTAACTGTTGGCTTCATTCAAAGGTCAAGTTTGTGCTTCATCAAATTTTTAGGAGAATTTCAGAATAAGGGTTTCATCTTCTTTTTTAAGAATCAAGGATTGTATTCCGAGTATGCTCTATTGTGAAAGCTTTTCAAAGTGAATCAATAAAATTATCTTATTGCTGCAATAGGGTTTTATATTTACATTTCAGTATTTTATTGCATGCCTGGCTTTATATTTCAAAAATACACAAAAAGGCAAATATACAGAAGAAAAAAACACAAACAGATTCAAAACCCTCATCAAGAAATTAAGAGTTCCAGGATTGGAGAGAACTGGTGTTCTTACAGTGGTAGTAGAGCCTGAATGCTGCTATCCTGTGTTGGTTGTTAAAAGAAGAAAAATTCAGAATGTTAAGGGTTTGATAAAAAAAAATCTGAGGGATGGTTATATTTGTTAATGTATGATAGCGTCGGTCAGAAGATGATTGCTGCAAGCACCATCATCTTTCATACCCGATTGAAGCTTATCGTTATTTTGTGAAATTTTTGGAAATCATATCATACGAGTAATAAAATTCGAATCATGTTTAATGTTTAATGTTATATTCTGATCGAAGTTTATTATCATTCGCTGTTTAGTATAAAGGTGTTATACTAACGGTTTTTAAACTAAGTGTTAACCCGCGCTCTAAAGAACGCATCCCATGAGTGGACGTGTCTCCCCAGAGAAACCCTCGCTTCCGCTATCCTTTGAAAAATTGACTGCTTTTGGTTGTTTTTGTGTATTTTGATTTTTTTTGAGTTTTTTGCATGAATAATGAGAGTTGCGATTTTGCAAGAATTTAATAATAAATTCAAATAAAATACTACAATGCCAATATTGATGGAAAATGCGAGATCTAATGATGACAAATCATTTATTGATCCTCTGGACTTATTACAGTAGAGATCTGACAACATGCAAGTTAAAAAGAGACAACATGATTGCAATAAGAAAACCTGATTTGCTGATTACAGGCGCATGAAATAGAGAACTAGTACGGCTTTCAACATAGTGCTTTCCTCCTCTGCCAGATGATCAAAGATGAATCCCTAGGTATTGGCACCCCACTTGATGAAACCAGATGGTCAAGAAAGAAGGCGATTTGCCTTAGACTGAAAAGTACGGCCTCTTTGAGATGGTAATGGCTCGGCAAGAAGAGTTGCGCCTTGGAAACAAAGAGCCACCAAGTAAAAGAACGGCCTCTTAAAGTCTCCAGATCTCACGAAGCTAGGCACATTGATTGAAGAATCCCTGCTGGATAAATCTCACACTGAAAACCCTGAAGATAAATACTCTGTGAATGCTCTGTGATAGCTTCTGAATGAAGATATCTCTCTGAAAGCAATAGATCAACTGTTATTTCACAGTCTCTGAATTGCAACACTGAAGATGGCTCATTCTCCAAAGCCTGTAGACAACGGAAACCCTAGGCTTCGTTCTCCGGAAGAAGACTTGATCAAAATTTCAATATTCAACATAATGGCTCGAATCCCAATGCAAAAGCCTTATATTCTTGAAAAGTGCGACTTTTCTCAATTGGGCATCATTTAAATAAATTTGAACTTCTTCATTTAATTTTTCAATAGTCTTCAATTACATTTTTAATTATAAATTATAATTAAAAATGGCCCCTTGAATGATGGTTGACCCCCTTTAGCAATTCACTTAAGTTATAATATTAAAATATCATAACTTTATAATATAAGCTCCGAATAATTAATATTTTAATTAATCCATTAAAATATTAATATCTCCCTCAAGATATGTCCGATTCACGAACCGTCTGAAGCTGGCGAATGAGTGAATGATTCTGCACATGACCGAACCATACTGCTAAAAATAGCAGGGGTGCCTCGCTGAGTGCCAAATACTGCTAAAAATAGCAATTCGTGCAAATGGTGTCCCAATGAGCCCCAACGAAACCATCCGGTAAAATTCTCGACAACCGGCTGCTTTTCAAGCTCCATCAAGACCTCTATCCATCCTAGAATTTTCACGAGGGTCGAGATAATAGGCTAATCATCGCCTCCGGAAGATGTCAACCGGAAGGGGACATGACATTCCACTGTGGAGACACGCCCTCCCAGAGGCGCAGGACTCTTAGGAGGTGCGTGGTTTCTCACATACATATATGGCTTAATCCTTCCCTCGATATGCAAATATAGAAATCGAGATAGTTCTCAGATTCATGATTAAAATTCTAATAACTGAAGTCGAATTGGTGGTCTATCCGAAGTTGAAAATCTGTGTCTTAGTTTTTGTAGATTTCTGAAACTGAGAATTCTTATAGAACCCTTAAATCTCTCATACTTGCCATTAGATTTGTTTACATTTACATGGTATCAGAGCCACGTTGTGCTAATCCCAAACAAATCTAAATACCAGTTTGCTCTAAGAAATTCGTATTTTTCTAAAAATCGAATTTTACTCACATTCTTCATAATGTCAAGTGTGATCAGATTTGAAGATCGCCTTGCAGGAGCAGACAATTTCACATCATGGAAATTTAGAATCATGATGATCCTTAAGGAACATAAGTTAGACTCACTTGTGAGAGAAAACTTGGAGGAACCTAAGTCTGAACGTGAGAAAACTCAATGGGTGGAAAACAATGAAAAAGCCATGAAAATCCTTGTAGATGCAGTTAGAGATCATATAGTGCCTGTCCTAGCAAAACATGAAACTGCATACAATATGTTCAAATCTCTTGAGAAAACTTATGAGATCAACAACACCTGCAGGACTCTTGCTTTAAAAAGGCAAATCAACAATGCTCAAATAAACAAAGGAGAGTCCATTAATGCATACTTCATGAGGATTATTGAATTAAGAGATCAATTATCCACAATTGGATATCAGATTGATAGCAAAGAATTAACTCTAATTGCACTAGGAGGCCTGCCAAACTCATGGGAGTCATTCATTCAAGGAATAAGTGCAAGATCCAAACTCCCTAAGTTTGATAGGCTAAGAACTGACTGCCTCCAAGAAGAAACAAGGCTCTCCTCAAAAGAAAACAAACAGAAAAACGTAGATGAAGATATTCATGTACTCAACACATCGTCTAACAAAAGGAATAAGAAAAACCCCTTCAAGAAAGGATCTTTCAAAAGAAAGAGAAATTCCAATGGAAAGGGATCCTCTAAAAAGAAAGACATCTCTCAAGTACAATGCTTTAGATGTGATCAATATGGCCACTATGCAATGAAGTGCCCTGACAGATCTAAACAACAAGCATCGTTTGCCAAAGTAGGAAAGTCAAATTCAGATCATGAATCTGAAAACTTTGTGTTCTATTCAGCCTTATCTAGTCAAGTATCTAACAATATCAACAACTGGGTGATTGATAGTGGTTCTTCAAGGCACATCACAGGGTTTAGAGAACACTTAGACACTTTGACTGAAGAGTCTGATGAAGATGTCACAATTGGGGATGACTCTACACATCAAGTAAAAGGGGTTGGAACTTGCTCCATCACATTGAAATCTGGTCTCTCCCTTCAACTCACTGGGGTCTTATTTGTACCTGGAATAAAAAGGAATCTTATATCCATCTCTGCCCTTGAAGACAATGGTTATAGAGTTACCTTTATGGATGGGAAAGTTCTAGCATGGCCTAAGAACTCAACAATCAAGAAAGCCCAAATCATAGGTGTGAGACAAGGGTATCTTTACAAACTTTGCACTGAAGTCAATCAAGCCCTTACCCTTGACACTTTTGATTCAAATGAGATTTGGCATAGAAGATTAGGACACCTTCATTTCCGTGCCCTACCTTCTGTAGGAAAACTTGTAACAGGCTTACCTAAGTTAAAACCATCTCATGAAGGAACTTGCAAAGGTTGTGCCTTAGGAAAGAATACAAAGGGGTCCTTTCCAAATAGTTTGAGCAAAACCCTAAATGTGTTAGAATTGGTTCACTCAGACTTATGTGGACCCATGTCTGTACCCTCTAAAGCAGGATTTCTATACTATGTCATATTTGTAGATGACTTCTCTAGGAAAACCTGGATCTATTTCCTTAAGTGTAAAGAATCAATTGAAATCCTCAAAAGGTTCAAAGAGTTTAAAGCCCTCTCTGAAAACTTCTCCGAAAAGAAAATAAAAACCTTAAGGACAGACAATGGGAAAGAATACACCTCTGAAATTTTTAAGGAATTCTGGATGAGTGCTGGAATTAAGAGGGAGTTCACTGTGGCTTACAATCCTCAACAGAATGGGGTTGCTGAAAGGAAAAATAGAACCATTGTAGAAGCTGCCAAAGCAATGTTGCTTGACCAAAATATTGAAACCTCTTTCTGGGCTGAAGCCTCTAAGACTGCTGTCTACATTCAAAATAGATGTCCTCATTCTCATCTTGACAACAAAACTCCTGAAGAAGCCTTCACTGGCATAAAACCTGACATTAGTCACTTTAGGATTTTTGGTTGTCCCGTCTATATTCATGTACCCAAGGAGAAGAGATTCAAGCTTGAACCTTCCGGAAAGAAAGGGATATTTATGGGATATAGTGAAACCTCCAAAGCCTACAGGATATTCATACCCGGGCAGAAACAAATTGAATTGAGCAGGGATGTTATCTTTGAAGAAGACATTGCATTCAAAAGGGCAAGAAGTTCTAGTGAGACTGAAACCTATTTCCCTAGAGTACCTGAAATAGAACTTGCTCCTGAGATTCAGAGGGAGCATCCTGAGGAAATGTCACATGAACTTCCTTCTACTTCAAATGAGAATACAGATGTCAACGGCAGAAAGAGACCACTTTGGGCCAAGAAGATGATCAAAGAAGCAGAGAATCATGCAGCACCCAAAGGAACGTTCAGGGAGAGCAAAAGACCCAAACGCTTCTCTAGCTATGTTGCTCTTATGAACGACATCATAAACTCTGAACCTGTCAGTGTTTCAGAAGCCTTCAGACATCAAGCATGGAAAGATGCAATGATAGAGGAATATCAGTCTATTCTAAAGAATGATGTATGGGATGTAGTGCCTAGACCAAAAGGGAAATCTGTTGTCTCTTCCAAATGGCTCTTCTTCGCAACCGCTACGTCGTTGATGGCGATAGAAAAACATAAAGCACGCTTTTGTGGCAAGAGGTTTTCTCAAAAAAAGGAAGGCATTGATTACTTAAGAAACATTTGCACCCGTCTGCTACACATCAAGGAGAGTGTTAGCCATTGGTACAGCCTAAAGGTTGGAAGATCCATCAAATGGATGTGAAAAATCAGCTCTTCCTAATGGGTCCATTGAAGAAGAAGTCTTTTTAGAGCAACTTGAAGGCTTTGTGATACATAATGTAGACTCACATGTATGCAGATTGAAGAAAGCTCTATATGGACTTAAACAGGCTCCCAGAGCCTGGTATGAAAGAATTGACAACTATCTCTTTGGGATTAGATTTTCCAAGAATGAGGTCAATCTAATCTCTACTTCAAGGTAATCAAAGGTGATATGCTAATAATTATTTTATTTGTTGATGACCTGCTAATAACAGGAGAAGATCACCTCATTGCTCAAGGGAAGCAGGATCTAATTTCTGAATTTGACATGAAAGACTTAGGCATTCTACACTACTTCCTAGGTTTAGAAGTATGGCAGAAATCAGAGGGCATCATACTAAACCAAGGGAAGTATACTATTGATATTCTGAAGAAATTTGGAATGTTGGATTGTAGACCGATGTCTACACCCATGGAAACCAACCTTCACAAATTGAAAGAAGCAGCAACAGAATCCAAGTGTGCAGATCCAACCCTCTTTACGCATGCATGATTTTCGATCCTTGATGTATCCTCGGGCACCACCTCGCACTCGACATTTGCTATGCAGTGAATGTTCTCAGCCAGTTCATGTGTGAGCCAAAGGAAATTCACTTAATGGCTGTGAAACATATTTTGAGATATCTTCAAGGCACTATTGGATATGGTCTTCTTTACAAAAATGTTCAACTAGATCTTCATGGGTACTCTGATTTAGATTGGGCTGGAAGTGTAATCGATCGAAAAAGCACATCAGGATGTTGCTTCAGTTTAGGATCGGCTATGATCTCCTGGATTTGCAGAAAACAATCTTCAGTTGCACAGAGCTCAACAGAAGCTGAATACATTGCAGCCTCAATGGGAGCAAGAGAAGCAGTTTGGCTTCGTAAATTGCTTGTGGGACTCTTTGGTGAGCCCTTGAATCCGACAATTATTCATTGTGATAATCAGAGTTGCATCAAACTCACTGTAAATCCTGTCTTTCATGATAGATCAAAGCACATTGAGATCCCCTATCATTATGTAAGAGATATGGTGGAAAAGAAAGTAATTCAGTTGGAGTATATTAGTACAAATGATCAAACTGCGGACATTCTCACCAAGCCTCTCTCCCAAATCAAGGTGAAGCACTTCAGGAAGAAACTTGGTATGGTTGAAATGTAATTTGTTATTTATGTTTGAAATACAAATTGTTTATAAGTTGTACTAATATATATAAAGATGTTTAATGTGTAAACTCTTTTGTCATGTGTGTGACTCCATGACTTTATGGGCCTACTTTCCCTGTGTGCATTATTGAAAGGTGACGATCTTTCTAATAATGAACACTTGTAATTGACATTGTAAAGTGACGACTCTACAATGATCAAACTATCATGATAGATATCATGTGACTTGATATTATGGACATGTCATGATAGTATCTCTTATTGATATCATGGGACTTGATATCATTTGTAGATCATTATGATCCTTAAGAGATAATCATGGTGGATATTTATATCCATGGATATGCCATGAATTATGGTAGACATCATGTGACTTGATGTCAGTGCACATACCATAATAAGATATGATATGAAGAATGTCATGTGACTTGACAATATTGAGAAATCATATTATGTCTTAGATATCACGTGTTTAGGTGATATCTCTAGTTATCTGGTTTGATATATCTTCCCTAGCTAAGAGGGAGTGTTAATGTATAATAGCGTCGGTCAGATCTGGAAGATGATTGCTGCAAGCACCATCATCTTTCATACCCGATTGAAGCTTATCATTATTTTGTGAAAATTCTGGAAATCATATCATACGCGTAATAAAATTTGAATCATGTTTAATGTTTAATGTTTGTTCTGATCGGATTTTATTATCATTTGCTGTTTAGTATAAAGGTGTTATACTAACGGTTTTTAAACTAAGTGTTAACCTGCGCTCTAAAGAACGCGTCTCATGAGTGGGCGTGTCTCCACTCGTGGAGACACATCCTCTCATGAGGTGTGACTCTTAGAGGCGTGTGGTTTCACATACATATGGCGAAACCTTCCTGATATGCAAATATAGAAATCTGATAATGTTCTGCATTCAGCACATTAAAATTTAATAAATCTGGAGGTCGAAATTTTGTGTTTTCTTGGAAGTCGAAAATCTGTGCTTTAGCTTTTGTAGATTTCTGAACCGAATTCTTATAGAACCCTTTAAATCTCATACTTTCCATTAGATTTGTTTACATTTACAATTTCATTTGGGAATAATCATATCAAATTTGAGGATTATTAGCTTAAGGAAATCGATCTCTGGTTAGTAGCTGTTATAATTTAAAAGAAATATTCCAGGACATCGATTTATTTTAGGGAAGATACATGGAAGAGATAAAGGTCATTCTGCATAAGGCGTATTAAGTTGGTTGTGAAATTCGTGGTTTGTTGGAGGCAATCATATTAGCTAGTGATATACGACACAGGGAGCAAACAAGTGATTTGTCTTATTTGGAAAAGACAAAATCTGTAAGGAACATATATCAAACATTATTCAAAGGGGATCGAATTATGTGAATAAGTCGAATTAGGGAGATAAGACAAATGGGATAGTGAATAAGCAACTTTGAATAAGAAAAAAGAAGATGACTTCACTCTCCTACTGCTCCGAACATTGCAAAGCTGGAGGAAGAATTCATTCAAATATCGGGCCTTCTATTGTAAAATTGTTTGAGTCAGATAGGACAAGAAATAAAGTCAGCTAAGATTATTTATTAGCCAGGTTGGGTTGAGCAGTCAAGCAAGAAGCTCTAAAAAGGTGAAATCTTGGCATGCTTGAAATAATTTATCGGTCCATCATTTCCGTCTCTCATCTTAGCGCTACAAGATTAAGAGTGAGGAATTATAAGTATTTCGCATCGTGTCGGGAGCTGCTAGTCAAAGCAGCGCATCAATATTTTATCAAAGTAATTCATTCAAAATCGACAAAGGAGGAAATTAGGCAGAAGTGTATAAAGAGACGCCTAACAATCTAAGGATTTGATAATATTTACTCAGCCGCCATATAGTTATCGGGTGTTTGATTTGTTACGCTGGCAGGAACTATTAAATCAAGAAAAAAAATAAAGGTAGCCGCTAATGGAATGAAACAAACAAGGAGACGGAAATACTTGGAAAGCCAGCGCTCAACAAATAAGACAAGTTCGATTGGAGCCAGGGAAAATATGTCTGGAGCTGACAAGCTAGTCAAATGATATAAAGGAAACAGTTTGCCAAAGCCGTCTCATGCTGGAAATAATCACACCAAACCAAGGAGGTCTTGCATTAAGGACGTCAACTCTCACAGGCAATTTCGGGTTGTGTTTCAAGCATTTCAAATAGCTGCAATACATGATCTGGAGTCATTGATTTAGGCCTAGGTTCATATTAAAATCTGTATTTAAGCTTGCATTCTCACCTGTAGCAGCATAGTGCATTGAACAACAAAATGAATCGATGTTACTTGGTATTGGCAAGATTTCTTGTATTGCTGGGTTCATTGTGCTTGCATTTGCATCTAGAGACATCCATAAATCTTTGTCATCTCAGTTGTAGATTGCATTATTTCTGTCATAACAACATTGCACAGTTGTTGCCTTGATCACTGTCATATGAATAGAGCCATTGCAAGAAATGTAATCATTTTAATATCAGCATCATAATATTACAAAGAGTTGGAATTAGTATACTAAGTGTTTGGCAGAATTCCTTGAAGGTTGTAGATGCAAAAATTGAATAAGTTTCAGTCATATCTTGCATAGAGAGATCTGAAAGTGTTTACACTGTATCCTTATGTCAATTGAAGTCAATTAGCATTGTATTGTTAAGTCTTGTTATGCATTTCATCAACACAATTGAAGAGAAAAACAAATTGTTAAGGCGGAAATTGTAGTCTAGCAGAGATAAATCAGTACAGTGTAACTGAAGTTGAATCAATTCAGGTTAGATCAATCTTGAAAACTAGTTTGACAAGTGAAACTGTCAAACTAGAAAGAGAAAATTGAGAAAATATCGTCTTACAGAGGTACAAAATTTTTGAGGTAGAAAAATCAGAGTTCTTTTTGATCAGATTGGCAAGCTTGGACAGCAAAATGGTTGTTATGGCTTCTAAATTTGTTGATGAGGTAATGGTTGCTTATGAGGAATATATAGCATTTCTAGATAAGGTCAAAGGTCGTCTAGACTTCGAGCAATATATGGAGCATTGGATGGATTATAACAAGTAAAGAAGCAAATCAAAGAAATATGAGCAGCTAAGTGTTGAGAGCACCTTAAATAATGCTCGGCGAAAACCTATGCCTTCACAACAAAGATTTGCTCATAGCTTGCAGTAGTGTGAAGATTCCATTTCAAGATGAAGCTTAGTGCAAAACAAAAAGCAGAAATTGTGTTTCTATTGCAAAGGCCCTTACGATGAAAACCATGATTGCCTTTTGAGACCTAAGGGCAAGGTGAATAGAATAATGTGGACACCCTATGAGGATTCAGAACCTGAAAAATCCAACCAGCAAAGTAATCATGAAGAATTTGAGTCAAAACATGAGGTCTCTACAGATGAAGTATCCAAAAGTCTCTATGATGAGTTTGGTTTAAAATGTGATAAGTTAGTAGATCATGATCTTCAACCTACAGATGGACATGGGGTTGCAAATGAAGTGGCGGTTGCTAAGAAAATTTTACATCAAGAAAATGGTATGGTGGAGCCATAGAATGATATTCACAACATTCCAGAAGTTGTGATCAACATTGCTAACAATTCTGATTTTCATGA
>VDFB02370788.1:86680-104598 GCA_007258455.2 Sequoia sempervirens
ATTCTTTATTGTGCCGTTTTCTTCAGCGCCGGACTCTATTCAACGTTTGACGCGACCACAGAGGTTCATATCTCCTTTTCTCTAAGTCCCGATATCGGGCAATATCAGTTGGAGCGGCTGTGACAGGTATGTGCTTATCTCTCGGGATTTTGGAAAGATTGTTAAATTGTGAATGAATGAACATCGCTTCCAGATTCTATAGCAATTATCAGAATTATTCACTGATGTTATTAAAATCCATTATAAGCAAGTTTGCATTGCAGTTGAGATAGAGATATTTATTGTAATTTCCCTGCATATGAAAGAATATAAGTTTTCAAGTACTCTGCATATACAAGGGACAAAGTAGTTCGTATTATTGGTATTCACTGAAAACGTATGCCTTGTCATTGGCCTGAAGACAAATCTGTTATATTCATTGCAATCTGGTTCTGCACATTCTGATTGGTATTTTGTTCTGCACCATTATTTTCTGTGTAATCATTTCCATAAGTCATCCTTGAGTTAATGTTTCCCAACTATCATACATCAGTCCTTTAAGCTCGGGTGGATATTACTTCTGATGTGTATAATTCTGAGACGGGAACATCACAGTGGTATCAGAGCTGTAAGTGCTACTAGCCTGAGGGTTCATGAACACCAGTGACAGGGCCCGAAGGTATTTTGAAAGAGAACAGAGACGTAGGCAATTTCAGGTAGCCGAACCCTATCCCGAAGAAGACACTTTTTCTGCAGTTCTTGCAGCCCGTCAATTTCCAGAAATTGAAGAAATGGGCGATTCAAATCAAGAGGGTTCACATAACAGAGGAAACAGGGGTGGTAATGAAAGTGTTCAGAATATTCTGAATGATTTAGCTCGTGGCCAGCAGCAAATGATGCAGCAGTTTATGCAGTCCCAACAACAGTTGATAGATGCTATCGGTCGGATGTCTCAAGATATGAATACACTGAGAGTGGGTCCGAATACAGGGGATGGCAGCAATGTTGGAAACCACGAACCTAGGGGAACTAATTCAGGAGGATCTAGTAGGCCCTTTCAGCCTACATTTATCCCTAGGAATGAGGAGGAAGAGGTACAACCGAAAGTGGAGCAGCCTTTGGTTAATGGGGTGACAGAAGTTTACGATGAATATCACACTCTTCCGCATGCTATCAGATAGGAGATTACATTGAATCAATATATGAATCAACGTAGGGATAGAAGGAGAACACAACGGGAACACAGACCTCAAGGACCCCATAGAGATTACTAGCATGCTTTAGGTAAACTTACGTTGCCTAATTTTGATGGAAGCGGGAAAACTACAGCCCATTCTTGGATCCACAAGTTGGACACTTTCTTGAATTTAAAACCAATGCGGGAACCAGAAGCAATTAAATTTGCAACATTACATTTGGAAGGAGCAGCATATGACTGGTGGCATCATGGATTGGTGACGCAGAATCATGCCTTAATCCAATTGTACGAGGAGTTTAGCAGCAAATTAATTGCTCGATTTGACAGGAAAGATGAAGAGGCTTATTTCAGGGAGTTGGCTTTGATCAAACAGCGTGGTGATGTTGATAGCTACGTCAATGATTTTCAGCAGGTGGCAGTTATGGTTCCAGATATATCAGAAAGACGGGTGGTAGTATTATTTATAGAGGGACTACATTCCAATTTGAGAGGGTTGGTGAAGGCTTTCAAGCCAAGGACCTTGCAGGATGCTATTCAGATGGCTTTGGATCTTGAGACTTCTCATTCCAGTTCACAATCGTCGAAGAAAACTTACAAGAATAACAAGCCATTCACTAAAACTTTCAATCAGCCCAAACCA
The DNA here is from genome assembly GCA_007258455.2 of Sequoia sempervirens. Lineage (NCBI taxonomy): Eukaryota > Viridiplantae > Streptophyta > Pinopsida > Cupressales > Cupressaceae > Sequoia > Sequoia sempervirens. Next base: position 88,498 of record VDFB02370788.1, read on the forward strand.
AATCCTCCTAAGCTTGATTTTGAAAGTAGGAATGAATTACGCAGGAAGCAACTATGCTTCACTTGCAAGGAGCCATGGGACCGTAATCACCGATGCCTAGGAAAAGGCAAGGTACATTATATAGAAGTCACTTCTGATGTGGAAACAATTGCAGACAGTTCGGAAAGTGAACACGAGCAGCAGGAAGAACATGACAATCCCAAGGAAGAGGAGACTCAAGGTGGCTTTGCTACCTTATCTAGTGTGCCTAAGTATCATCCATTTCGAGTAAGAGGAGTTATTAATGGACAGCGGGTAACTTGCCTGGTTGACAGTGGAGCTACACATAATTTCATTGACGAGGGGAATGTAGCGAAAAGGAGATTACAGGTGGAGGATTTTGCTGGTTTCAATGTCACGGTAGCAGATGGATTTAAAATGAATTGCACTACCAAAGTTCCTCAATTGAGCATTCAGATGGGAAATTATACCGTCACAGACGATTTCTATGTTGTTGGAATTGGGGACATTGATATAGTGTTGGGAGTTCAATGGTTGAGCTCTCTGGGACGATACAGTCAGGATTTCCAGAAGATGGAGTTAGAATTTACATCAGGAGGTAAGAATGTGGTGTTGAGAGCATTATCGGATGGAGCTCCTAAGATAGTTTCAGCCAAGCGTATGGAAGCTTTATTCAGACATGGTGAGGTTGCATGGGCAGCCCAATGCTTTATATCTTCTAACTCGGCCACCGGGAAAGATAGAATTTATCCAGTAGATGTGCAGACCGTTTTAGACAAGCATAGTTTGGTGTTTGGAGATCTCCCTCCTGGTAGACCACCGGATCGTGGTTTCAAGCATGTGATAGAATTGGAAGAGGGTGCCAAGCCTGTGATTACCACACCATATTGGCACCCAAAGCGCTTCAAAGATGAAATTTAAAAAATGATCAAGGAGTTGCTTGATATGGGGCACATTAGGCCCAGCTCTAGTCCCTTTGCTTCTTCGGTGGTGCTTGTGAAAAAAAAAGATGGCACGATGCGTATGTGCATCGATTATCATGCATTGAACAAAAAAACAATTAAGAATAGATATCCCATACCGAGAATAGATGAATTGTTGGATGAATTGCATGGAGCAGTCTATTTTTCTAAGATTGATTTATGTTCGGGATATCATCAGATTCTGATCCGTGATGAGGATGTTCATAAGACTGCATTCAGATGCCATTATGGCCACTATGAATTCTTGGTAATGCCTTTCGGTCTGACAAATGCTCCTGCAACTTTCCAGTCTTGTATGAATCATGTTTTCAGGAAATAGTTGCGGAAATCAGTATTGGTTTTTTTTTATGATATTTTAATTTACAGCAAAACTTGGGACGAGCACCTTCAGCATTTAGATGAGATCTTAGGTATTATGGAGGCCCAATCATTGTTTGCAAAGGCATCTAAATGTGAATTTGGAATGACAGAAATATTATATTTGGGGCATGTCATTGGCGCTAGTGGTGTGAAGGTTCATCAGGAGAAGATACAGGCAATTTTGGATTGGCCACCCCCGAAGAATATATCCGATCTGCGTGGTTTCCTTGGTCTATGCAGTTATTACAGGAGGTTTGTTAACGGTTTTTCTCAGTTAGCTGCATCTCTTACAGACCTCACAAAGAAGGGGGCTTTCAAATGGTCAGACAAGGCACAGGTTACATTTGATCAGCTTAAGCAGGTGATGAGCTCTTGTCCGGTTTTGGCTCTACCGGATTTCTCTCAACCGTTTGTATTGGAGTGCGATGCATCAGGACAGGGAATTGGTGCGGTACTCATGCAAAACAGGCATCCTATAGCATTTGAGAGTCGGAAGTTGAGAGATGTGGAGCGGCTTTATTCTACTTATGACAAGGAAATGCTCGCTATTATGCACGCATTGACAAAGTTCAGACAATATCTCGTTGGCGGGAAATTCGTGGTTAAAACGGACCACAATAGTTTGAAGTATTTCCTTGAACAAAAAGATTTGAATGAGCGTCAGCAGAAGTGGGTAAGCAAAATTCAAGCTTACGATTTTGATATTGAATATGTTAAAGGCAAAAAGAATGTGGTAGCTGATGCTTTATCTAGGAAACCAGCCCTCTGCTCTTTGTCAGAGATTTCAGCTGATTGGAAATCTCAATTGTTGGTTGAATATTCCAAGAACACCCTTGCGTGTGATATCATGGATGGGAATATGCAGGACGACAGATATCAGGTGATTGATGATTTGATTTTCTACAAGAACAGGATATTCTTGGTGCCAGGATCTAAAATGAAGAGTAAGATCTTGCAGGCTATACATGATACTCCTTTGGCAGGACATCCAGGATTCTTCAAAACATATAGACAGGTTCGAGAAAGATTCTCATGGAAGGGCCTCAAAAGTGATGTTTTGCAGTATGTTCGGGAGTGTTTGACTTGTCAGCAGAACAAGTCTGAGCAGACTTTACCAGCAGGATTATTGCAGCCTTTACCCGTTCCTGATCAGAAATGGGAAAGTATATCCATGGATTTTATTACAGGGCTGCCACGGGTTCAAAATAAAGATTGCATCTATGTTGTTGTTGACAGATTAACAAAATATGCACATTTCTTTGCTATTTCCACTAAGTTTAAGGCACCTCAGGTAGCAGAATTATTTTTCAAAGAGATATTCCGTTTACATGGACTTCCAAGGAATATTGTGAGTGATCGGGACAGCAGGTTTCTCAGCATCTTTTGGCAGGAACTGTTCAGGCTGGCAGGAACTGAGCTATCCCCTAGTACGAGCTATCACCCTCAATCCGATGGGCAGACCGAGATTGTCAACAAATGGATTGAAGGATATTTGCGCAATTATGTGTCAGGCCAACAAAAGGCATGGTTTCAATGGTTACACTTGGGTGAACATTGCTACAACACAACATACCATATGTCAATAGGTATGTCTCCTTTCAGAGCTCTATATGGATATGATGCTATGTCTTTCATAGATCTAGCATTTGATGATAGTAGAGTACCCAAGGCAAAGGAATGGCTGCAGGATAGCCAAGACATTCTCAGGGCACTCAAGGAAAATCTACTTCGAGCTCAGAATCAGCAGAAGCTTTACGCTGACAGGCACAGGATTGAGAGGGTGTTTGAAGTTGGGGACATGGTATTCTTGCGACTTCAGCCATACAGGCAATCAACATTGAAACGGAGTGGTGCGGAAAAGCTCAAACCTCGATTTTATGGTCCATATCAGATCAAAAGGAGGGTAGGTGAAGTCGTGTATGAGTTGGAGCTGCGTGCCGAAAGCAAAATCCACAATGTATTTCATGTCTCATGCCTTAAAAAGGTTGTTGGTCAGCATACTACCCCATCTCTTGAGCTTCCTCCACTGGACGAGGAAGGAAAGTTGATTTTAGTGCCTAAATCTATTCTAGATGTGCGCGAACGGAAGTTGCGGAGCAGATCAATCAAAGAATTCTTAATTAAATGGAAGGATCTTAATATTGAGGACGCCACTTGGGAAGGTGAGCGAATATTGCAATATCCGGGTCTACAATTGCTTGAGGACAAGCAATGCCGAGCAGGGGGGACTGTGATGTCCCCGTCCCTTTTGAATCTCTAAAAGCAAATTGCAAATTAATTAATTAAATATCCATTAAGTCTTATTTATTTATTTACTTATATATGACTTTTGGAAAATTTAATTAATTAATGTTTAAAGACTTTATAAAAGGTTATTATCAAATATTTGCTCATTTTTTATAAAGTCTTGTGTTAAATAAATCCGTTATTTCAACAGAAGGGGATGAAGCCTATTTGGGGAATCGAAGCATTTGCTCTGGAGATCTCGGAGAATTGAATTATGTCTGGTTTGAAAATTGGGAATTTTGAGAACGGAAACTCTCAGAATTTCATCGCCATGAAAGGACGAAGACCCTGATCGTGGCTTTTGTTTACACCTTCGAATAATGTTTAAGCCTTCCGGAAGTAATACTGAAGCACCGTATCATCTAGACATGGACGCAAGTGAAGCCTCCAATTTCTCGTGGTAGACGGGATTGTCGCTGCATATGATGACGGAGGCATTCGCTGAATGACGCTGGCCTTATTCCCCGAAACGATATCGGCAAATATCAGTTGAGCGGCGGACGAGTATGTGCTTATCTCTTGGGATTTTGGAAAGATTGTTAAATTGTGAATGAATGAACATCGCTTCCAGATTCTATAGCAATTATCAGAATTATTCACTGATGTTATTAAAATCCATTATAAGCAAGTTTGCATTGCAGTTGAGATAGAGATATTTATTGTAATTTCCCTGCATATGAAAGAATATAAGTTTTCAAGTACTCTGCATATACAAGGGACAAAGTAGTTCGTATTATTGGTATTCACTGAAAACGTATGCCTTGTCATTGGCCTGAAGACAAATCTGTTATATTCATTGCAATCTGGTTCTGCACATTCTGATTGGTATTTTGTTCTGCACCATTATTTTCTGTGTAATCATTTCCATAAGTCATCCTTGAGTTAATGTTTCCCAACTATCATACATCAGTCCTTTAAGCTCGGGTGGATATTACTTCTGATGTGTATAATTCTGAGACGGGAACATCACATCGCGAGAGCCGATTGCATTCAAGAGGAGTCAAGATTGGTGGCTAGAGGCGTTGGTCAAAGTTCATCTAATGAAGATATTCATGTTCTCGCCTCCCAAACTTCGAAGAAGAAAGGAAAAGATGGAAAGAAAGGATTCTTCAAGGGGAATCGAGATAAGGAAAATGATGGTGCTCCCCCTTCCAAGAAAAAGAGAGACTTGTCCAAGATCCAATGCTTTAGGTGTGATAAGTTTGGCCACTTTGCTAAGCATTGTCCAACTAGACCTAAGCAACAAGTCACTGTTGCAGATGTTGATGATGCTTCTCCGCAGAAGGATTCATGTGAATACTTGTTCTACTCAACATTGTCAAGCAGTACACCCACCGACACCAACACTTGGCTAACGGGACAGCCAGCTTCACAACACACCGCTCTAAGGAGCACTTATCAAGCTTAGTGGGAGAGATTCATCCGGAACAAGTCATCATTGGATATTGCTTACTCCATGAAAGGAACTGACCCTACACTCCATTTGACTTCGCATCACACTTCACAATTGAGCAATGTTCTTTATGTTCCGTGAATGTGCTGCTTAATCTCATTTCCACTCTTCAGCCTTTGAAGATGTATGATATCAAGTTTCCTTCTCCAAAGGCAAAGTTCTAGTGTGGATGGAGAATTCTAGCTTCAAGGATGCTCAAGTAATTGGAGTTAGACATGAAAGTCTTTACAGGCCCTACACGCGTCCTCTACAAGCTTTGGTCCATGATTCTTCAAGTCTATGTGATCTTTGGCATCGGAGATTGGCTCACCTGCACTTCTGAGCCTTACCTATCATGGAGAAGATGGTGACGGCTCTTCCTAAGTTCAATCAAGAGCATGAAGGAACTTGCAAAGGTTGTGCATTAGGTAAGAATATAAAAGCTCCTTTCCATAGTAGAGAAAATAGATCTAAGTGCATTTTAGACCTTATTCATTCTAATTTATGTGGACCTATGTCTATTCCGTCTTCGAGTGGATTTTTGTATTATGTTCTGTTTATTGATGACCACTCTAGAAAGACTTGGATTTATTTTTGAAAACTAAAGAGTTTGAGGAAGTGTTAGGAAGGTTTAAGGAGTTCAAAGCCTTGGTAGAGAATCTTTCTGGTAAAAGAATCAAGGTCCTCAGATCAGATAATGGTGGAGAATACACCTCTGGCAGCTTTAGGGATTTTTGTATTGATGCAGGGATTAAGAGGGAGTTCTATGTCCCCTATAATCCTCAATAGAATGGTGTTGCAGAAAGAAAGAATAGGACTATTGTGAAAGCAGCAAAGGCCATGATCCATGACCAAGATTTGCAAACCTTCTTGTGGGAAAAAGCTTCTGCTGACGCTCAGATATGTTCGTGAATGTTTTTTCCCTGCTGGTCTCTGAGAATATGACTCTAGAAGAAGCTCTTACAGAAAGAAAACTCAAGTCACACGACAGATCTTTGGATGTCCCTGGTCTATGTTCATGTTCCAAAGCGAAAAGAGGAACAGTTGGAGCCTTCCAAAGAAGAAGGAAATATTTTGTTAGCACAGTGAGACATCAAAACCTACAGTGGTGGCATTATATACATTCCAGACGTGGTTGATCGAGATCAGAGGGATGTCAGCATTTGAGGAAGATGTTGCATCTTAGGAGATCTAGGGACATCTATATGGAGATCGATAATGAAGAGTCTCCTTAGAATATGGAAGTTGACCATACTCCCGAGATCCAGAGGGAGACTTCCAAAACCAAAAGAAGAGTACTCCATCCTGCTGAACTCTTTGAACCCACTGACCGGGCTCACCACATTGAAACATGGGAGAAGGAGACCCCATGGGCTAGGCATCATGCAAGAGGCTGAAAGTTTTGCAGCTCCTAGGGGCACATTCAAAGAAAGTAAAAGGCCACATAAATTCTCCAATTATGTTGCCTTAATGAGTCAGATTATTGAATCCGAGCCTACCTGTGTTGAGGAAGCATCTAGTCAACAGGTTTGGAGAGATGCTATGGCGTGGTGAGCACCAATCAATTCTCAAGAATGATGCTTCGGGACATTGTTCCTAGACCCGAGGGCAAGTCCTGCGGGTATCTTCAAAAATGGCTCTTCAAGATCAAGCATGTCAGATGGAGCATTGGATAGCGCAAGATTTGTGGCCCGGGAGCTTAAAGAGGGAGTTGATTACGAAGAAACATTTGTTCGCTGCTCGCTATACTTCCTACGGAACCATCATTGCTATTGCCGCATTTAGAGGATGGAAAAATTCACCTCGTGATGGATGTGAAGACAAGCTTGAATGGTGTGGATTGACTGAGAAGTTTCTTATATTGAGCAACCTAACTCCATTTGAGGCTCCCATGGGAAGGAGAGTCTCATGTTTGCAAGCTCTAAGAAGGCCTTGTATGGTCTTAAGCAGTTCTCGCATGGTACTAAAGGATTGATCTGGTGACTACAGCTCTTAAATGTTTGAAGAATGATGCTGACTCTAATCTCTACTTCAAGGTAATTGATGGTGAAGCTTTAATTTTGGTCCTTTATGTTGATGATTTGATTCTTACTGGAGAAGATCACCTTATTCTCAAGTGTAAGAAGGAGTTGGCTTCAGAATTTGAGATGAAGGACCTTGGGCTCATGCATTACTTCCTTGGCTTAGAAGTTTGGTAGAAACCAAATGAGATGATTCTAAGTCAAGGGAAGTACACCATTGACATACTTAAGAGGTTTGGCATGATGGATTGCAAATCCATGTCTACACCCATGGAGACCAACCTACATAATTAAAGGAGGCTGTAGCTAGTTCAAACTTGGTGGATCCTACATTGTATAGACAGTTGATTGGGTCCTTGATGTATCTAGTTAACACTAGACCAGACATTTGTTATGCCTGAGTGCACTTTAGTCAATTCATGTGTGAACTCGAGACAGCATACATTTTGTTGCAGCTAAACATATCCTCTAAGATACTTAAGCAGGCATACTGACATGGGTTGGAGATGTATTCTCTTCAACCTGCACTTGGAGTTGTATATTACACTGGACTCGGGATTGGGTAGTGTGTGTTACTGATCGGAAGAGTACCTCTTGATGCTGCTTCAGTTTGGGGTCTATGATGATATCCTAGTGTAGTAGGAAGTAGTCTTCAGAGGCATTGAGTAGAGCAGAGGCTAAGTATATTGCAGCTTGTGTGGCAGCTCCTGGGAAGCAATGGGTTTACAGAACTCCTGCGTGGATTGTTTGACAATCAATGGAGCCTACTATCATTCATTGTGATAACTAGATTTTATGAAGCTTCTCACAACTGCGGTTTCTTAAGTGACAGAATTCAAGCATGTTGAGATCAAAAGTACCACTATATTAGAGATAATGGCACTCGGAAGGCCATACGTTTTGAGGCATATCAACACGATGAGCGACGGCAGAGATTCTCACTCAAGCCCTCTCCGTAGTCAAGTCAGGTACTTTGACAAGCTTGGTATGGTGGAGAATCAGCCTTAATCGAAAGAGTCTCAAAGACGTTGAGCCCATTTAATGAGTTCTTCTTTAAGTAGAGAAGTTTGAGGTGAAATCCTGATTAATGAGTTCTTCCAGAGAAGTTCGAGGTGAAATCCCTTTGTTAATGCATTTCTCTTTGAGAGAGATTTGAGGTGCAAGCCATTGTTAATGCATTTCTCTTGAGATTTGAGGTGAAAGCCTTGTTTCCACCCTCTGAGAGAGTCATGGTGGATGTCATGTGTGTGACTCCATGACACATCTTGTACTTGTGTTTCACCCTCTGGGAGAGCCATGGTGAAAGTCATGTTGAGGTGACAACATCACGCAAGTGATGAACACTTGTACACACCATAGCATGGTTGTAGCCATTATGGTTGATATCGTGTTGAGGCGATATCTGATATCACGATGAAGTGATATTCTTCTTTTCCACATTTGGTTGTAGCCATTGTGGTAAACATCACGTTGAGGTGATATGTCTTGTGCAGCTGGAAGTACTCTCCCTAGCTGAGAGGGAGTGTTGATGTTATTGTACAGCTTCGGTCATTACTTCCAACCATCTCCTTTACTTTACTTGATAAATTAAATAATAGCTAAGAGGCTATTTAATTTATATGCATCAAGAGGCACGATTTTTATTAATAAAGAGTTGCATTGTATGAGGCCGACCTCACTCTCCAGAAATTACGATTTTCCTCTAGGCGCGACTTTCTATGAATAAACATCATTTATTATTATTGGAGGCCGACTTGGAGATTCTTGAAGAGGCGCGTCTCCTCTCCACTCTTGTATTTATATTCGATGAGTTTCTCTCATTCAATCATCCATTCTACATTGTTCTATCTCCAGTCTAAGGTGCGAATAAGAGGAAAAGAGCAGAGCAGTTTAGTCAATCTGTTATCAAAGTCTGAATTCTTCATTATTGTATTGCTGTGTGAGAATCAGACTATTGTGCATTCACTTGGCCTCATTATCGGCCTCTATTGTAAAGGAGTTTATCATTGTGATTCAATAATATAAGAGATATTATTGGCTGGGTTTTTCTCCCTCAAGAGGAGGGTTTTCCCAGGGTATCTGTTGTGTCTTGTGTTAAGTTTTGAATTAATTTCTGTGCATTCAAATCTGATCATTAAATTTAACATAGTTGAATCCATGTTTAATGTGCAAGCACGAGAAGCCACAAAGTCTTCCATTGCCAAATTCTTTATTGCTCATGCCATCCCATTTCATGTGGCTCATTCCTCTTATTTCAAACAAATGATTAGAGATGTAGTCAATATTGGTCCCTCATTCATACCCCATCGAGATCATAAGCTACCCACTACCCTCCTAGACCAAGAGTTCTAAATTTAATGTGCTAATGGAGGATATGAGGCAAACTTGGATGAGGACAGGTTGCTCTATAGTGATGGATGGGTGGACTGATGTTAGACATTGACCACTCATCAATGTCATAGTCACATTCCCTGCTAGTTCTTATTTTCTCAGAGCCATAGATTGTTTGGAGAAAGGTAAGGATGCAGACTTCCAGTTTACCATTTTGAGAGATGCCATAGAGAAGGTTGGGGCTGCTAATGTTGTACAGGTGATCACCGATTCAGCACGTGTGTGCAAATCGGCTGGTTTGATGGTGGAGGGTGCTTACAAGAACATCTTTTGGACCCCATGGTGTGTTCATGCATTGAACAATGCATTGAAAGACATAGGGAAGCTAGATTGGGTGAAGCAAGTGGTGGCAGAAGCTAGAGAGATTCAAATGTTCATTTGCAACTACCACACCTCACTTGCTCTCTTCAGGACATTTTCAAACGAGGAGTTCTTCGAACCTATTGAGACAAGGTATGCCACTTACTTCATTTTGTTTCACTTTCAAATATTGAAACTTCGAACATTTCAATTTGTATTCTAAATTTGAATTTCCAAGTACATTGAGCCTTATATTGCTTTTACCTTTTAATGAATATAGGTATGCCACATACTTCATCTTGTTGGAGAGGATGCTTGAGGTGCATGAGCCTCTACAATTGATGATGGTGAATTCAAAGTGGATTAGATGGCCTAATTCAAGTTCTACTTAAGGAAAATCCATCAAACAAAAGATCCTTGATGACGATTGGTGGTCCAATGTGAGGTAAGACATTGTTGATTTTATTAAAAATTAAATATTAGATTGCTGATTTTCATATTAAATTTCTTATTTTAATATTTTAATTTTATTGTCCAATGTTCCAATTTTCGAAGTTTCTAACATGTCAATTCACTTATCAATTAATTCTTTTGAACGTTTTGTTTGCATTTTGTAGACATATTTGCTCCCTCATCTCACCTATTGTAGATGTCATTAGTTATGCTGATACAAACTCTCTAGTCTTGGAGAGATATATGAGACATTTGACAGTATGCTTGGGAAGATAAAAAAAACAATTTTGGCAAAGGATCCCACTTTGAGTTTATATGAGCAACACATTAGGCCCATTGGGACGCGGAGGTGGAACACAATGAACACCCCGCTTCATATGGCTGCCTTTGTTGTAAATCCCAAATGGTATGCACCAAGGAATGGTAGGGTGCCTCCATGTGATGACCCAAAAGTTTAAGATGCATTCACTTGGGCCATTGATAAGATGTATTCAACAGGCTTCAATACTTTGCTCACAATTCCTTGACTTTGTAAATCTTCGTGACCCAAATTTGAGTAAACCACAGGTGAGGTTGGATAGAGCTATATTAGCTCAAATAGACCCTATTGGATGGTGGACATGGCATGGGAGTGATACACCACAGTTGAAGACACTTGCCACTCACCTTCATGCACAGGTCACTAGTCCCTCTACTGTAAAGGAATTGGTCCACATATAGCTTTATCCACTCCCTCAAGAGGAATAGACTTACCTCTAGACGAGTGAAGAAGCTAGTGGTCGTGCATAGTGCTCTTCGGCTTCAAGATCGTCAAACTCCATAGTATCAACAGACCCTAGCTTTACAGTGGGATATTGATCCTCAAGACGTGGCCCAGGTTGATGAGGAGGAGACACCAGAGGGATTGGTTGGGATTTTGTTGGCTAAGGCTGAGGTGGACCATCACAATGGTAGTGACTCAGAGGACTCTGATTTGATGCGGTTATGGGGGCTGCAGATTAGGGCAGCAATGCACTTTGTTTTTTGTATTTTATTTTTCATATCATAATGTAAAAGTTTAAAACTATATGGCAGCAATGCAGCCTTTGGGAATTTTGTTATAAATTTATAAATTATAACTTGGAGGTTGTATTATGTATGTTTATTCTGAATTTTGAATGTGTATTAAGTATTGACAAAGAATTTTGAACACAAATGTTATATGTTAAGGTTCTATAATGTATATTATGCATGCTTTATCCATGTTTTCATATGAATATTTAAAATTTCCCTCTATGTTTTAAATTTTCCCTATATTTTATATAACCGTCCCCTTTGTCGTCCCCTGGCTGTCCCCAAGTTTGGCTTGAAAAATTGGGCACTTGGGGACCCGTCCCGTTGTCCCCTACCATCCTATTGTGACCTTTTCACACATCGCCCCATTGCAAATGGGGACCCCCAGTAGTTTGTTTTTCTAGGGTTTTGTCGTGGCGTAACAATTTCATGAGGTCATTGCTTTGAGAGTTTCAAGTTAGAGTTTGAGTAATCACCCGAGCCAAGTAGAGAATTCAAGCCCGAAACTATGCATAGACATCGCCAAAGTGCTTAGAAGACCCAGTCGACGAAGAACGCAATTGCTTTCACTCAATTTTGACACTTCCTATTTTTTAGGAATTTTTGTTTTCTTGCTTTTTCTATTTTTGGTACTTTTGGGCCAATCCAGGATTTACTATTTTTAGAAAGTTGTTTTTTTTTTTGCTTTTTTCTATTTTTAGTAATTTCTATTTTTTGAAAGTGCCAGGGTCCCGCAGGTCATGGAGAAAATGTTTCCATCTTCAGAAGCAAAAATCATGAAAAATCAAGAAAAACTCATATGGCGAGGTTTTTGATGATCTAGAAGAAGAGCAAAGAGAATGTCAAACACTTCAAGAAATCCGCTTGGAAGGAGAAATGGACATGGCAAGGCATCAAGGAAGTCCGCCATGCCTTGGTCAAGATGGTGTAAGAACACCAGTTCTCTCCAATCCTGGAATTCTTAATTTTCTGATGAGGGTTTTGAATCTGTTTGTGTTTTTTTTTCTGTATATTTGCCTTTTTGTGTATTTTTGAAATATAAAGCCAGGCATGCAAGAAAATACTGAAATGTAAATATAAAACCCTATTGCAACAATCAGATAATTTTATTGATTCACTTTGAAAAGCTTTTACAATAGAGCATACCCGGAATACAATCCTTGATTCTTGAAAAAGAAGATGAAACCCTTATTCTGAAATTCTCCTGAAAATCCGATGAAGCACAAACTTGACCTCTAGATGAAGCCAACAGTTAAGCACCTTCAGCTGATATTTCACAACCTCAAAATGCTGTTGCAATGAAGCAGCTACGCTCTCCAATGCCGATATGTTGGCAAAAACCCTAGGGCTTCTTTCTCCAAACGCCAAAGAGAAATCATAAGACAAATATCAAATCCTATATATCTTAAGAATGAGCTCTTAAGTCCCTTTTTATTCTTTTCTTGTGAGAGCTCAAACACTTTCCTGGCCAATGTGGGATAAAAGATATAATCCCACTTTAAATTATTAAAGTGACTTTATTATTATAAAGTTACTTTATAACTTTATAATAACATTAAAACATTTAAATAAATCACTTAAGTCACTTAAACTTTAATATCTCTTGAAATACTTGTCTGATTGCTATGTCGTCTAAACCAGAAGTCGACTCACCCTGTCCTCCATGTGATTGGATGCCCGTCTAAAAATAGAAACCCTAAATAGTGACTTACTATAAATAGTAAGTATGTGAAACTGAGTTAACCGAAGGCTAAGCTTGAACCCACATGAGGTGCTGAAGGAGAAAAACCACTGACAAAGGGGACCCTCTAACCAGACATATTAGCCTACGAGGGCTAGGAATAGGCTAAATCCACCAAACACTGATGCTTGCGAAATTGGGGACATTACAGTCCACCCTTCCTGAAATTGCTTGTCCCCAAGCAATCTCTACTGCAAAGAAACCCAACTCCTCAGAAGGCCCAAAAGAAGAACTGTGAAGTGCCCATACATCTCTAACTGTCTCCTATAGCATCAGCAAAAACACAACTGCACAAGCTATCCCTGGATCCCAAACCCAAAAAAGAGGCCGCTTTAAGAAGAACATCCTCAGACTTTTGCTGCTTAATATTGATCCCAACTTCACCCTGCCAGGAGTGGTGAAGCAATCCACTAGGACCCATCCAAAGCACAGTACCAATCCTGTCGCCACCTAGATCCCAATATAAATGGTACTCACGTCCATCCATCATAAGGAAGTAAGAATATCTAGAAGCATCTATTACCTATATCTCTCTCCGTATGAAATCTTTCTAGCGCAAAAGAAGCAAACCCTGTCGGATACATATCAACATGATGGATAGCTGGTTGTTGTCCCTGCAAGTAATCCCCCACAAACAACTGAGTCGGGCACCTGCAGCCGCTAATCCCATCTTCTGAAGATGGCAAGCTCCCATCCCATAATGGATGGTATAAACCCTGAGCCACTCCACACCGACGCATCATCAACTCCTTTGTGTGTGGACTAAAGGAGAAGTGATGAGCACTCCTCACTATGCAATCAAGATAAAATGCTCCCACCTCTGTCAAGGGTTGACCATCATAGTCCTAGGGAAACAAATTAGTTGCATGGGATGAGATGACTGAATTGATTCCAGGAGAGAGAAACAAATCTACATGAGAGCCATACTCCCAACCAGATGACACTCTATGAGTCCCCTGTGAAGATGATGGAGTAGCGTCGTGTACTAACACAACTCTCTAGAGAATCCACCACAGCCACACAAGAGCTATCAGCTATCGAACCTACATCATCTGTCATAGTACCGACCACAAGAGAGCCTGATGTAACATGTGGTTTTTTGTTGCTCTCAATCAAAGTACTCAGCTCAACTAAGTCAACTGCCCCTGTATCCGGGATGGATGTTACCACATCCTCACTACAACTCGTGGATGTCAAATCATGACCAATTGCCACTGTAGGAGACTGAACTATAACTACAGCTGGTGGAGACTGTGCCAAACTCAACTCCACGGTAAGCTCCTCCAACCGTGACTGTGACTCCTAAAGGGCCAACTGGGCGCTTTGCAACGAGTCCATAGTCATCTCAAGCTCATGAGTGAGCTCGCCAACCTCCTCCTTCCTCTTCAATGTATCACAACAAATACAATCCCACTCGAGAAGAAAGTCCCTATCAGCAAGTAACTGCAAATAATTATGTTTCATTAATCCAATAGCTTCTCGTAGTGTATAGAACTCTACAAGGGAAAGACTACAAACACCGTGCTCATCTGACATAGGAGTACTCCAACCATAGGTTGCCAACATCTGTCAAGCAACATCAAAATGCTCCAAAGCTAAAACAATCCTATCATCACTAACCTTCAACTGCCCCACCAGATGATGATACCCTTGTGACTCATCATTTCCACCCAAATCTGCACTATAGTAAGAGGTTGAATCCTCATCGCTCACCTCATAATCAGCAGCATCATGTGTGCTATCATCAATGCACACATCAGCAGCTAAGGTATTGTTGCTATGTACCTCAAAGGATGGCTCAACTGATAAGGTAGAAGCTGTTGATATGATAGTATCTTCACACACTTCCACTTCCAATGTAATTGTATCACCATCCAACTCACTATCCTGGGATTCTATGCCAACACATGAATCTTCAAACTTGTTATCTAAGGTCTGATATGGAAAATCAGACTCACCATGACATGAATCCACATCAACTACTGCACCATTAGTACCCAAATCTTGAGTACCTTCTTGTGACAACTCAATAGAATCATTTTGCACATGTGTAATCACTGTTGTCTCATGTTGTTGCAAAGTTTTATCACTATTATCATGAAAATCAGAATTGTTAGCAATGTTGATCACAACTTCTGGAATGTTGTGAATATCATTCTATGGCTCCACCATACCATTTTCTTGATGTAAAATTTTCTTAGCAACCGCCACTTCATTTGCAACCCCATGTCCATCTGTAGGTTGAAGATCATGATCTACTAACTTATCACATTTTAAACCAAACTCATCATAGAGACTTTTGGATACTTCATCTGTAGAGACCTCATGTTTTGACTCAAATTCTTCATGATTACTTTGCTGGTTGGATTTTTCAGGTTCTGAATCCTCATAGGGTGTCCACATTATTCTATTCACCTTGCCCTTAGGTCTCAAAAGGCAATCATGGTTTTCATCGTAAGGGCCTTTGCAATAGAAACACAATTTCTGCTTTTTGTTTTGCACTAAGCTTCATCTTGAAATGGAATCTTCACACTACTGCAAGCTATGAGCAAATCTTTGTTGTGAAGGCATAGGTTTTCGCCGAGCATTATTTAAGGTGCTCTCAACACTTAGCTGCTCATATTTCTTTGATTTGCTTCTTTACTTGTTATAATCCATCCAATGCTCCATATATTGCTCGAAGTCTAGACGACCTTTGACCTTATCTGGAAATGCTATATATTCCTCATAAGCAACCATTACCTCATCAACAAATTTAGAAGCCATAACAACCATTTTGCTGTCCAAGCTTGCCAATCTGATCAAAAAGAACTCTGATTTTTCTACCTCAAAAATTTTGTACCTCTGTAAGACGATATTTTCTCAATTTTCTCTTTCTAGTTTGACAGTTTCACTTGTCAAACTAGTTTTCAAGATTGATCTAACCTGAATTGATTCAACTTCAGTTACACTGTACTGATTTATCTCTGCTAGACTACAATTTCCGCCTTAACAATTTGTTTTTCTCTTCAATTGTGTTGATGAAATGCATAACAAGACTTAACAATACAATGCTAATTGACTTCAATTGACATAAGGATA